>JABUQX010065566.1:32500-45136 GCA_015478945.1 Trachelipus rathkii | reverse complement strand
TGTTGTCTGCAGCTTGTAAATATCAACGGAAGTAACGCTTTTCTCAAGTGATTGATTAACTAACAGTCTTTGCACAGCCAAAGCCAAATGCAATATTCTAATATAATTAATCAGACAACTACTAGAGTATAAGTTTTACTAACTATGCTAGGGGAATATAAATGTCAGTAAAGAAGCCAAGCTGTATTAAGTCTCACAAAGGGGGGGGGGAAGTAGCGCTAGGGCCACCCTAGTCCTATAGCGGCTTACTAATCAATTACCATATAAATACCTTAATACACATCCACTAACCTTATATATTATTTATTATATTAATATATATATTATTAATATCACTAATATATATATGTACCATATAGTATAATTATTCTATTTATCTTATATATTATATAATTATATATCTATTTTAATATATATCCTTTTTTTTATCATTATTCTATAGCTATATATGTAGACTAATAATATCCCTTGGCCCCTTCTCCACCTTTTGTATGGCCCTGAAATCAAAGTAGCTTGGAAAAATGAAATACTACCCCAAAATCTAAAGTATCAAAAAAATGATATATATTAGATTATAATATATATAATACTACTACTATAAGTCGCAGAAAGCTATTGTATGGAATTAAATATTATGACAAACAAAATAGTCTTTTCGGGTAAATATATAATATAATATTTATCAGCCCAATAACTTGAAACTATGCATAGTAATATATATAAGTTCTTAAAGAGACTAGAAAACTTTGTATAATATATATTTTAAATTATAGGCTCGTTATTATACACATTTTAATTTATTATTACCAATTTCTTTTCGTTATACTAAAATACAATTGTCATATTCATTCAATGTTAAGTTCATTAAAATTATTTTCAACTAATTGCCTAGAGCGATGGAGAAATGTACAAGCGTGGTAAATTTCACCCAGTATTATAAGAGTTACAGGAAACATGGGTACCTTTAAGTTAAGCACGATTTACATAAAGATGTACCTCTAGATTAAAAGAGTTATATAAATTGGGAGAATTATATATAGAGAGATAGACATATATTTTATTAGAATAATAATTAAAAAATATCTATGGTTCTTTTAATTTCTATATAATATTGTAAACCTAATACTTGGCAGTATAAAATTAATAATGAAAAGAATATTTAATGCATGTTCGATTGTTTCAAACATACTTATTTAGGTTACTCATCAATATTTCTCTGTCATAGATTGAAAATCATTTTTAGCCACTTTTACAGTAATGAGCTTGACCACGAGAGGTAAGGACATCGCTACCTGTCTATATATTTAATAGTCAGAGCTAGACGTAAAGCAAATGGGAAAAAACCCGTTCAGAAGACCAGCGGACGCGCCGCTGGGTCTCTTGCCTTTGTTGTAATGCAACAAGCAATGTAAGCATAAGTTACTAACTAAATATATAACTCGCATTGAATCCTAATTAAGCAGCTGCTGATACAGAAAAACCTCTTAACGAGTAATATAACCTTTGGATATGATAACATTTTCATATAAATATCCAAACTTCCTTAAGTACGATTCTCAAGTTGGCTAGGATTACAAATTTGAAATGTTCACTAAACGATGATTTTATTAAAAGACGGAATTGAAGACATTTAATATATATTATATATTATTTATTTCTTATTTTTTACTTAATTTTGATTCGAGTCAGTCTAGACTCACTTTTCTTCATATATAATACCTCACTCTAAATCAACTTATGCAAGAACAAATCTTTACCGTCTTACTATATTAAGGGAATGAAAAAGCGGACGAGGTTGATAGACCATTTACTTATGATTTTTTCTCTGGTTCTACCGTTTCTTCTAAGATTCTTGTGAATTTCTTGGAAAGACTGACGGGATAGGGATTGGACAGTGATGCGTTGACAGTTCATATAAATCTCACAGGGTCCGCCAGTCCAGGGGTAGCTTAAGGAACAAGAATGTCAGGCCAACTGCTCTTGAAGCGTCGAACTAACCTCAGCCTCATAGTCATATGATCCAACTCATCACGAGGCGATTTAAAGCTTCGGGCTGCTGCGGCAAAGGTCGAGGTGCTGTGGTCTCTATGTAGGAACTGAATGCTTAGACTGGGGTGCAGATGAATGAAAGACTTTCTGTCAAGATAAAGGAAGGGGAAAAAAATGGGAGGATGAACAGCGGAAATGTTCCCTACTGCAGAAGGAAAGATGTTGCCCTTGGAGAAAAGGGTGGTGTTGCCATCCGCCAAGCGTTGGCTCCCAAGATCACTCCAGGAGTTGGAAATGGTCAAAAATGCGCCCGATAATGTGATAGACTGCAGCAACTGTTGAAAATTCAGTTGGAAACCCCTCCTGAGGAAAAGGTCGCGGGGTGCATTGAACGTTCACACCTAATACCAATGGCCAAAGATTTACCATTCTTCAACATTCTCACCGTACCCATTACCTCCTCTTAACTAATGACCTCCTCCCCAAAATACCTATTCTATTACTCCTTGCACCATAAAACCCACACGCATTCACTATCACCTCTTCACTACTGCCAATGTTATGTTCGAAGTGTTCCCTCCACAGTAGCCTCACATCCATTTTCATCAGTTACGACACCCTCCCTATTCATTATTCTAAGCAGATTCCCCGTTTTCTCATTTCTTAACCTTTCGCCTTCCTTCCAGAAGAGCTTCTATTCCCTTGGGAAGTCCCCATTCATCCTCCTTCCAAACTGTTCATTTACCTTTTTTTTTCCTCCTACGTATGCACCTTTTAGTATTTCTTTCCTCATATAATACCAAACATCTTTCTTTTGAAACCATCATTGGCTTTTTAGTAATTTAACCAAGCTTCTTTTTTAACTTTTAACCGCTTGCATCACCTCTTCATTCCATCAACTCGGGTTATTTAGAATTTACATGTTAAATTAATCTTTTCACCCTGAGGTTAAGGTACGCAGACCTCCCATCATCCCTTTACAGAAACTTTACTGGGAACGTAATTGAATGGCTAAATTACCGTAAGTTGTAGAGCCCTCGGTGCCTTTTCACTTGCCGGTAATTTACGAACCAATTCACTCCTTGCCTAACCACAATTGTATCCAGCACAAGGTCGTGGTCGTGATGTTAGGTGATCGTGGTGTACTGGACCCTTTAACCAACCATTAACTGAAATGATAAGAGCCAGTAAGCTACGAAGTCCTATGACATTCTAAATCTTGATTTAACCCAACGAATTCAAATAAGGTACCTTATCGAATTATATTGTTATATTATGATCTATAGAAATCGATAAGTTAATTGATAGTGATTTCATTTTTTAAAGTAAATTAAGAGAAAACCTTGAGAAATTGTTTTTTACCAAGTAACAACTTACACCATACCCAATATGGGAAATATTTCACACGAATTTACAATCAAGAAAAATATTATATATATATATTATATTAATATATATAATATATATATAATTATATAATATATATATATATATATATATATATGATAGGGTTATATAGTATATATATATATATATATATATTATATATATATATAAATTCAGAGATGAGCAAACTTCTGTTCAGGCGTCAAACGATGAGGCACCGCAAGATATATGTAAAAAAAAAAATATATATATCAAGTATTCCTATTATTTCTTTTATTTAACAAACAAATAACAAAATCATATGAAAGATGCTAGTTTCGCCAGACTCGGAAAAAAATCATCTCACGTTTCGTTGCCTTTGTCCTATCTAGCGATCTGGCATTTTTTCATTTTTGGTTTGTTTAAAACTAGGACGAATTGAAAGATTAAAAAGAAACATAAGAAACTCGACCTAGTTTTTTTACATTTTCGGTGATTCTGCCGTTGCGGGCTTCATATACTATATATATATAATATTATATATAATATATATATTTAATATATATATATATATAAATAACTATATATAATCATATATATAATCTATTTATAAATATATTATATTAATTATATATACTACTATAATATAATATAATATATATATTACATATTATATATATTTGATCCAACTCTTAGTTGTGGGGAATCTTAATTTACATCAACGAAAAGCAACAACCAGGTCGCTTTAGACAACAACATGGAGAGATCTTTTATTGACAAGAATGAACGACTGTTCGGAACTCGACTGATTCATCAATCAAGGCTAACAAATATATATAATAAAATAGAACTAGTACAAATAAATGAAATATTAAAAATATTTTATATAAACTAAAAAATATTGAAGCAGTTAAATTTAAAATGCGTACATTTGTTTTAAATTAAATACAAAAGTTACAAAAACAAAGTAATATTAACAGAATTGACAACTACAAAAGCTATCATGCTAGTGATTCGAAAATTATAAGCAACATTATCAAAATGAATAAGTGGTATTTTTAATTATATGAAAGGGTACACTTTTCAAAAAAAAAAAATTTTTTTATTTAATAATCAATTATATTCCCAAACTAATTCCCTTACCACATCCCTTTCACACTCCGCTATACGTGACCACGCTCACACGCACGACCATTCCCAATCACACAAATTTTCCATATATACAAACAAAATCACACCACCTAAATATTTATCGAATCTTTACATATTGCGACTATCCAACCCTCCCTCAAACCGATAGTGGCCGTTTAAACTACTTCTGCTTTAACCTGCCTCCCAGATGGAAAGTGCTGTCGCGCCTTCACCTGTAATTTAAGGTTTCTTTTTTGAGTGTATATACAGTTTCATTGTGACCTTAAGTAGTTTCTCTCACGCGTTCGTTTCTCCTGTCTATTATAGAGATAGCTAATTGATTAAAAAAAATTTTTTTTTGAAAAGTTACCCTTCATATAATTAAAAATACGATTTGTTCATTTCGATGTTGCTGTAATAGAATTTTAATACTAGCCATGATAGCTTTTGAGTGTCTAATTCTTTAATTTACTTTCTTTTTTTTGTAGACATTTTTGTAAGAATAATTTAACAAATGTACGCATTTTGAATTTAACTGATTTCAATTTTTTTAGTTTTATAACGTTTAGATTATTTCATTATTGTACTAAGTTCGTAGTTTTTATTATTTATTATTTCTTAGCCTAGATGATAGCGAATCCAGTCGAGTTCCCGATAACGTCGTTTATTCTTGTCAGATAACAGAGTCTTCTCTCATGTGTTGTCTCAGCCCTGGTGTGTGCTTTTTCGTTGTTATATTAATTATATTAATATGACTAGTACGATAGTATACATTATTCGGAAAGTATTATATATCAATATCCATTTGCGACAGCGCCTCTAATTGCAAAAGAGGGCATATATATATATATATATATATATATATATAATATATATATATATATATATATATAATATCTATATATTATATATATATAATATTATATATATATATATATATATACTATAATATATATATATACTATTATATATAGTATATACTATATATATATATATATATGTATATATATATATATATTATATAATATATATATTTATTATATATATAATATATATTAATATATATATAATATATATATATATATTATTATATATTCATAGTATATATATATATATATAACTATATATATATTTATATATATTATATATATATATATATTATATATTAATATATATATTATATATATATATATAATATATATATATATATATATATATTAATATATATATATATATATATATATATAATAATTAGTATATATATTATATAATCTATATATTTATATATATATATATATATATATATATATGATAATATACTTATTATAATATATATACCTAGTAGTATAATCATATCTGCGTACTAAAAGCCCTAATATATACTTACAGGCGTCATTCTCATTTTTTTTAATTCAAAAAACAAAGTTCTAACACACCATGAAAAGAACTGTTTCTAACAGAATATGAATTGTTAATATAATTTTTATAAGATAAATCATCATCTATTTCAACATTTGAATGGCTCTATCTCAAAAAAAAAAAAAAATATATATATTATAATAATATATAAGTATATATATATAATATATATATATATATATATATTTTTATTTATATATATATATATCTCTTAGTAATATATATATATAGTACGTATATATAATATTATATTATATATACTATATATATAACTTTATTCTTTGATCACTGGATTAAATACCTTTGCCAGACAATTATAAGTAAGACTTGAGGAGATGCGCTAACGTCTCTCAATCTAGCCACTGCTGCATGTTTCAATCTCCTCTTGAGTTATAACTTTCCTGATTTTGGCCAAGGCAGTGTACAAATTTGTGAAACCATACCCCCCCCTCTGCACTATATATATATATATATTATAATATAATATATATTAATATAAATATATATATATATAATATATATTTATTATATATATTATATTATTATATATATAATATATATATATATATATATACGGTATATAATAATATATAATAATATATATATTATATATATATATACTATTCATATATATATATATATATATATATATATATAAATATATATAATATATATATATATATATATATATATATATATATATAAATATATATATATATATATATTAGTGATTGGGACGATCTTAATTCGTCATCGAGCAAAAATCGCCAAATATTTTTTTCATTCACATCCGGCATTTTTGCCGATTATTTTGGCGATTAATTGAACAAATATTAAGAATTTTTGGATAATACTTAAAACTCATAATATATAATATATATATATTATATATATACTATATATACTATATATATTATATATATAATTTATATATAAATATATATATATACTTTATATATATATATATATATAATATATATAAAATATAATTATATATATCATAATCATATATATAGTATATATATACCCAATTTTGATTATGGAATGTATGACGTTCAGTGCCTAAGGTCGCCTTTCTGTTCTGCAGTTCATATCCCACACTCATGCCTCCAGACAACATCTTAGAGACACGCATCTTTTTATTCACCATATCGTAATCAGATACCTTATATCCAACACTCCTCTTCTAAGACCACCATCTTACAGACACCCTATCCCTTATATCCTAATGTGTGGGGGAGAAAAAATTTCCGACATCATATGTCCTGCGGTGACGTAAGAAGCCAATTAACGTTGATAGGTGGTAGTGTGGGGTTGGCCTGCCACTACCACTTATCTTTTGCCAGGAACGCTAATGCATGGCTCAGAGAAGGTCGTGATCGCCGTGAGCGGCGTTCATCCTTTCGGCGAAAATTATGAAATCGTATGAATACATGAATGTCATTGGAATAAATGTTGAGGGAAGAGAGAATAGGTGATGTGATTAATTTAGAAAGTGCAAATTTTGAATTTGCTAGCTGGTGACTGACAACAAAGATAAGGAAACGATGAAAATGAGTGTTGTGGTGTGAAATTGTGTGTGTGCTGGTGGGAAAGGAATGAGAGGGGGGGATAGAAAGATTTGCAATTCTGATGAGTGACTTGTGGTAGAGAGTATGGTAGATTTTGTGTGTGTGAGTGCTAGAATTCTAAAGGTTTAAAATCCTAAGTTTGACTAGGTAAAAATAAGTGTGTTGTAACATATGTCCATCTGAGGGTAATGTTAAGAGTGGATTTTCTGGGATAAATCTGACAATGATGTTTTGGATGGGGTGGCTAGGGGGATTTTAGTTCATTTTGCGCACAGTTTTGCCCACCTAAGGGATTTTTTTTTTTTTACGTTGTCACCACCAATCACAGTCAGAGCCCTATTCAAGGAGGGGGTGTTAAACACACAAAGTTTCAGCCACCTTACGCAGATTTCGAAGATGAGCACAGACGCAGTCTTTAACGTGAAGGAGATTAAATTCAACAGGACATTCACAAAGGAAAAAGAATTCCACAGAACAGCAGTGGCGGGAAAAATGAAGCACCACAGCGAACTAGCCTGGAGTTTCCAATATAACAACATAAAACTTGTGCGCAGATACAGCACTCTTTTTTGCTACGACAGGGCAATCGGTAAAGGTGGTGTACGCAAATCGATAAGTTCCCTCGAGTATTGCCGCTGGGGTGCCTATAAAATAGAGATAAAGCACACCAAACAGTTTGATAAGCACTTTTGGCCTTTGACTCGAACCCT
The DNA here is from genome assembly GCA_015478945.1 of Trachelipus rathkii. Taxonomy (NCBI): domain Eukaryota; kingdom Metazoa; phylum Arthropoda; class Malacostraca; order Isopoda; family Trachelipodidae; genus Trachelipus; species Trachelipus rathkii. The sequence continues at coordinate 36,951 of JABUQX010065566.1, read as the reverse complement.
ATCCAAGAAGCTGGGCTGAAAAACTAGGCCCCCGCCGCACAGATATGAAAGCAGTAACTCCATACAAGGGCGGATGAAGACCTTGTACTAGCTGGAGCATCTGAAGAAGAGCAAAAACAAAGTCTCGCAGTCAAACAGAACTCAAAGTTTCTTTGAGGCGCCCTAGCAACGTGTGACATTGAGGTTTCCAAGACATTTTCTTTGTTTATGTTAAGGCAAGATTTTTATATTGTCAACAGGAGAGGAGAGAGAGAACCGTCGAAAGAGAGAGGAAAGTTAGAAGATGCTTTTTAGAGGAGATTTGCAGAAGTTTGGGTTTTTTAAAGCATTGGAATCCTCACACTGGTTGAGAACGACCATTCCGGACAATTCTATCCAGATCAGCGAGAATGAGAATAGGGAAGATTAAGACGCAGAGGCAATTCTAGAAGTAAAAAAGAGGAAGCAGAACTGAAATGAGTTGAAAGATGAAGGTCGGAGTCAATCGGTATAGTGAGTGGATAGGTTAGATGTCAAGGTGAGAATATTAATAGAAAAGTAGGAATAAAGTAGGAGATAAGACAGAACCGTGAGGAACACCCTATTGAACAAAAAAGAAGAAGTCGATCCATCAACCAACAGCCGATATTTAGAGATTTGGAAGAAAGCTAGACATAATAGCAAAGAGAAAGAGGAAACTCCCAAAGGAGGGGAAGCTTGGAGGACAGCAGTGACGCGGCCATACTTCGGTCAATATGCTTTGGATATGTAAGCTCCACACGCAGTCTCCCGTATTTTCTAAGGCTGAACCAAACCATAAATCCGGTCTAGATAGGAAAGTATACTTCAGAAGAGACTCTTAGCGCTGAAATCCGTCTTGGCATCGGAAAAGAAGGGAATGCAGTTTCTAGATAATCTAAGAAGTGGAGAGTGAGAAGGGTCAGAGATCTCTAGATAGAATACATAGTGGAGCTATCCAGCGCGATACGTTTGAAAGGATCAGAAGCGGCCTTCCCTTATTTCGGAATCGAGGTTGGACATGTGCTGAGTTCCAACACTGCGGAGGGAAGTGGGCTAGCTATTGAGACTTAGGGAGTAATAGTTGACGCGATGGGGCGGGGATAGCACGGGAAGCACACTCCTCCAGAACCTTGGGGGGAATGCCATCTGCCACCCGCCTTCCTATCCTTCATAGATTTCAGGGCCATGCACCCGATCAGATGTAATCACAGGCAAAGACATAGACACCTGAGAGGAGAAGGAGGGAGAAGAGAAATCCCAGAATCGTCTAGGGTTGAGTTAGTGGAAAATAGGGGCCGAAGAGATTGGCCCTTTCAGTTGGGAACTTAACACACAGAACCATCAAGAGGAAGGGAGATTACAGAGTTGCTAGAGATGTTTTTTGGCTAAGCAGGCCAGAAAAGATTTGTCCAACTCAGCAGAAGCCGGAAGTTGCTGCACTTTCCGTTGTTGAAAGCCGCTTTGCTCGTCGAAGAGTATTGATGAAAGCCCGATTTCTAGCTGAATGAAATTGGCAAGAGTGATAGGAGAACGAGAATTTTCCACCCCCGATACGCAATGTCTGTCAAGCCTGAAATGGCCAGAGAACAAGCACGATCGAGACCATGGTTTTATGAGGAGAGAAACGATTTCAAGTTGAAGAAGGAATGAACTTGCTAGTCCCATCAACCATTACAACCCCCTCGCTTATCTTTTTAATACGATGCACTCGGAAAAGAAAAGCCAGTGAGAAGAACACGACAAAGTCGAAAAAGAAAGCCCAGCTTACGTAACCTTGTACCATTAATTAGTAATAACTCGTCGCAGTCAGAAAATCCACCCTAATGAGCTTCACGGAGCGCGACGGACCCCCAACTATGGTCAATCGCCATGTATGGTTCAATCCCTGGGCCCAGGTGGGCCACAACCATACCCCTCACAAAACCCGCCATTCCCTCCTATTTAAAGTACCTTTATTTCTCGCCTCTGCCAAACTCACATTTTCTCTCCATAATATTCGTTTACTGACTCATCCACTTTCTTTTCTTCGGTCTCCCAGCGGTCGGTTCCCAACACACTCGCGACTCATATCTCCGCTTAACAACGAACTATCTTGCGAGTCCTTTCACAAGACCAATACCATCTCACAGTACTTTCATTTATCTTTCTCAATTTTACACCCTTTCTTCACACCACGCCACTCTCTAATACGTTCATTCCTCATTTTATCAACTTCTTCCTCACACCTAGGCACCGCCCTAAGATTGTCTCTGAACACATCTGAACTATACTTCTTATTCCAGACCATAGTCCAACTACTATAAATAACACAGGTAACAACATACCCTCATGAAGACCCTAGCACACTCCAAGACTTAGTCCCTTTAACATTCACCAACGATTTAATTGCACAAGCACCTTATTGCCATTCACAAACTTTCTACTACACTCTGCACTCATTCCGTTCCTTTCATCCCAATACCCTAAATATCTTAAACTCAGCACACGTTGTTCAGCTGCTTACACTCACTAACATAAATCACACTGGGACTGTCCTCACCTCACAACTGTAATTTATCTATCTACTTTTACTTTCAAACCCCTCCTTTTACACCACCTCTGCAAATCCTTCTAACAATCCTCTCAAACCCTCTTCAGTTTCGCCACCAAAACCAACTCATCCGCATATAATATGGCTAGCGGCAAATCCACTCATCTCCATTGCTCCAAATCATTCTAACACATTTCCTAATAAAAGTCCTAAAAATAATTCTATCAATAATCCTCAATCTAAATCCACCACTGTCCGCCACCTCTATTTTCTTCACAACACCTCATCCCATATACAAATTGGAATAACCAAGGAGAACATAACACAAATAATTTAAGCAAACAATTAATTAACTAAAACAATCAATTTTGACACTATTAATTCTTACACACGCCTCACTATCGTCATACATTAATAACTTTTGATTCCATTTCCAGAACCTACCCACACCACATATCACTACACCTTTGCATAGTGCTTCCCTATTAACACCTATCATACGCCTGTTGCAAATCCAGTCGATTTATTACAATTTATTCCTCTTCTCCTTCATTTTCTCAATCATCTGTTCAATGTAGATTTGATCACACTGTCCTCTACCACTCCTAAACGCACCTTGTTCTTTACCAAGTCAGTCCTCAGTCACACCGAGCACTCTTTCGCACCAAATACCAGCATATATACTTCTTACAACACTCATAAACTTAATTCCCCTATAATTTCTAACAGTTCCCTTATCTCCCTTACCCTTATACTAAGAAATACTGCTCTCTCCCAATCCCTTGGAACTATAGCTCTCCATAAACGCTTTATTACTACAACTCCAAAATACATCCATCACCATCTTCGCTCCGTTTCTTGATCATGTTCACCAGTAATTTATCTATACTGCAGATTTAACATTCTTCAACTTTCTCAACTTCTACCCATTACCCTCCTCCTTGCTAATAACCTCATCCCCAAATACCTATTCCTTTGCACCATCAAACCCACAAACACATTCACTATCATATCTTCATTACTACCTGCCAATGTATTGCAGATTTTCGAAGTGTTCTTTCCACACTCCCATCACATCCATTTCCAGTTCCAAAAGCTCACCATCCCTATTCATATTCTAAGCAGCAGGTATCCCCTTATTCTCATTCTTACCTGTCGCCAGCTTCTTGCCAGAAGAGCTTCCTATCTCTTTTAAGTCCCCATTCCATCCTCCTTACCAAACTGGTCATTTACTCTTGTTTTCTCCTACGTATATCCTTTTAGTATTTCTTTTTTCTCCTATATAATCTCCAAAGCATTCTTGAAAACTTCAAATGCATCTTGGTTTTAGTACATTCAACCATGCCCTTCCTTTTAACTTTTAACCGCTTGCCTCACCTCTCATTCCACCACTCACTGTTAACATTCTGACTTCCTACTTTAGCACATCCACATACTTCTTTGGCACTGCTAACAATTGCTTCTTCATTTGCTCCCAAAATTTGTTCTCAGTTTCAACTTTGTCTCACATTCAAACTGATTACTTCGAGCCGCTCTTACATAACTTTTCCTTATTACCTGTTTCACTTAACTTCTATCTTAAATTTTACCCACTTCCATTCCGTCAACTCTTCCTCTCATCCAAGCCCCACGAAACTTAATTTTACATAGACACCATAATCGATCCCGATAATCCCATTCTACCCTCACCTGGATTTAACATCCACCATACTTCAACATCTCCGTACTTCACCAACACAAAATCAATCATACTTTCACTTCGCATACCATCTCTACATACAACCTAGTTATACTTATGGTACCTCTTATGTTTAACAGAAGTATTACTTTACACACATACCTCTCTCGTCACAGAAATCAATCACCTTGCTACCATTCTCATTTTCTCCGAACACCCCAAAGCCCTGTTAGACCATCCCTT
>JABUQX010065566.1:0-30000 GCA_015478945.1 Trachelipus rathkii | reverse complement strand
GATGGAGAGGAAGGTGATACGGAGGAAGTGGTAAAATTAAGAGTGAGAAGTTTAAGTGAACAAGGTAATAAGGAAAAGTATGTAAGAGCGCTCCGCAAGTTAATCAGTTGAATGGTTGAACAAGTTGAAACTGAGCAAATTTGGGAGCAAATGAAGGAAAGCAATTGTTAGCAGTGGCACAAGAACTATGTGGACTGTGCTAAAGTAGGAAGTCAGAATGTTAACAGTGTAAGTGGTGGGATGAAGAGGTGATGCAAGGCGGTTAAAGTAAAAAAGAAGCATGGTCTGAATGTACTAAAGACAAATGATGAAGTTCAAAAGAAAGATGCTTGAATTATATAAGGAGGAAAAAGAAATACTAAAAAGGTGGCATACGTGGAGAAAAGAAGAGGTAAATGAACAGTTTTTTAAGGAGGATGAATGGGACTTAAGCAAGGGAATAGGAATTTTCTGGAAGGAAGCGCGAAAAGGTTAGAAATGAGAATAAGCGGGAACCTGCTTAGAATAATGAAATAGGGTGGTGCTTTGGTAACTGATGAAATGGTGAGGGGAGGGTGGAAAGAACACTTCGAAAATTTCTGCATATATTCGCAGTGAATGAACGATATGATGAGGAATGGGTTATGGGGGTTTTGTGGGGTTTTGATGGTGCAAGAAGGAATAGGTATTTTGGGATGAGTGTTATTAGCAAGGAGGAGGTAATGGGTAGGTGAGAAAGAAAGTTGAAGAATGGTAACTCTGCAGGTATAGAATTGAAATTACTGGTGAAATGATCAAGACGGAGGCCGAGATGGGTTGATTAATCTTGAAGTTGTGTAATAATTAAAGCGTTTATGGAGGGTATAGTTCAAGGGATTGGAGGAGAGCTGTATCAGTACCTCTATATAAGCGTAAGGGAGATAAGGGGAACTGTAGAATTATAGGGGAATAAGTTTAATTGAGTGTTGTAGGGAAGAATATATGCTGGTTTTGGTGAAAGACGTGCGTCGGGGTGAACTTGATGGGACTGATTGTAAACGGAACAAAGGTGTTTAGGAGTGGCTAGAGGAAGTGTGGATCAAAGTCTTTAACAATTGACATGATTGAGAAAAATGAAAGGAGAGAAGAATAAATTGTATTTAGGTTTTTCGGATTTGCAAACAGGCGTATGATAGGGTTACGATAGGGAAGCTCTGATGGAGGTGTTAGTGATATATGTGTTGGGTGGTAGGCTTCTGAAGGAATCAAAAGATGTATGACGGATAGTGAGGCGTGTGTAAGAAATATAGTGTCAAGTGGATTGTATTAGTATTAAAGCGGATGAGACAGGGTTGTGTTATGTCTCTCTGGTTATTCAATTTGTATATGGAATGGGGTTATGAAAAGAATTAGAGGTGGGGTGGTAGGAAATGGTGTTAGAATGGAGAAGAGTGGAGGGAGAGTGAAAGTTGCCCTACCTATTCTATGCGGATGATTTGGTTTTGTGATGGCGAATCTGAAGAGAGTTGAGAGGATTGGTAGAGAGATTGTGGCAGGGTGTGTAAAGGAGGGGTTTGAAAGTTAAACGTAGATAAGAATAAGGTTATGGTGTGAGTGACGGAACAAAAGTCCTCATGTGTGAACGTTATGTTAGATGGTGGGCGGCTGCAACAAGTCTTCTCGAGTTTACAGATATTTAGGGTATCTTGTTGGATGAGAAGGGAACGGATGATGCAGAGGCTAGTAGGAAAGTTGTCGAAATGGCCAATAAGGTGGTTGTGGCAATAATCGTTGGTGAATGTAAAGGACTAAGTCGTCTTGAGTGTGCTAGGGTCTACATGAGGTATGTTGTTAACTGTGTTAATTTATAGTAGTTAGACTATGGATCCTGGAATAAGAAGTATAGTGTCAGATGTGTTTCAGATGGGACAATCTTACGGTGGAGTGGCCTAGGTGTGATGAAGAAATTGATAAATAGGAATGAACGTATAGAGAGTCTTGTGTGGTGACGAAAGGTGTAAATGAGAAAATAAATGAAAGTATGTCTGAGATGGTTTGGTCATGTGGAAAGGATCGATGATAGTCGGTTGGGTTAAGCGGATGTACAGTGGCGAGTGTGTTGGGAACCGACCGGCTGGGAAACCGAAAGAAAAAGTGGATTGAGTCAGTAAACGCATATTTGAAGGAGATAATGTGGAGTTTGCGCAGAGGCGAGAAATAAGGCTACTTAATTTGAGCTGAATGGCGGGGCTTTTTTGTGAGGGGGTATGGTTGTGGCCCACCCTGGCCAAGGGGATGAACAATTACATTGACGATTTACCATAGTGGGTCCGTCGCGGTCCCGTGAAGGCCGCGGCAATATTTTCGACGGCGCATCGAGTTATTAACTAATTAATGGTACAGAGGTTACGGTAAGGCTGGGCTTTCTTTCGACGTCTTTTGCATGTTCTTCTACTGCTTTTTCTTCCGATGCATGTTATTTAAAAGATAGAGAGGGAGTTGTGAAGGTGATCGGGACTCAGCAAGTTCATTCCTTCTTCCACTAAATCTTTCCTCCTCCATTAAACATGGTTCGATCGTGCTTGTTCTCTGGCCCATTCAGGCTAGAGACAGTGCGTATCGGGCGTGGAAAAATTTGTTCTCCAATCACTCGCCAATAATTTTCATTCACTAGAAATCGTTGCAGGGATACTCTCGACGCGCAAGAGCGGGCTTTCAAACAACGAAAAGTGGCTCTAAATTCCTTGTTCTCCTACTGACAGAATCCTTTCTGGCCTCTTGCCAAAAACATCTCTCAACTTCTGTAAATCTCCCTTCCTCTGATGGTTCTGTTGTGAATTCTCCCTAAAAAGGCCAATCCCTTCGGCCTCCTATTTTTCCTCTAACTCAACCTAGGACGATTCTGGCGTTTTCTTCCTCCTCTTCTCCTCTCAGGGTCCTATGCCTTTGCCTCTGTGATTACCTTTGATCGGGTGCATAGGCCCCTGAAATCTATGAGGATAGGAAGGCGGGTGGCCCAGATGGCAATCCTCCCCAAGTTTGAGGGAGTGTGCTTCCGTGCTATCGCCCGCCCCTCGCTCAACTATAATCTCTATGTCTCAATACTAGCCTTTCCCTCCTCAGTGGTTGAAGCTCCGCCATGTCACCTATTCCGAATAAGGAAGCCGCCTCTGACCTTCAACTATCGCGCAATAGCCTCACTTGTATTCTATCTAAGATCTTTGAAACCCTTTCTCAACTCTTCACTTCTTAGATTATCTAGAAAACTCTCCCTTCTTTCGATAGCCATACGGTTTTCATGCGCTAGAGGTTCTTTGGAGATATACTTTCCTATCTAACCGATTTATGGTTTTCAAGCTCTTAGAAAATACGGGAGACTTGCCGTGGTGGAACGCTTGACATACTCCAAAGCATTGTGGAACTCGAGTATGGCTCCGACCGTCACTGCTCTCCAAGCTCGCCTCCTTTGGTTCTCTTTCTCTTGCTTATTATTCTAGTTCTTTCAAATCTCTAAGATTATGCTGTTGGTTGATGGGCGACTTCTTCTTTTTCTGTCATAGTGTGTGCCTCAGGGTTCTGTCTATCTTCCTCTTATTCCTCTTTTCATCTAATGATCTTCTCACCTGCACACTAACTCTATCCACTCATATAAGCCGATGAATCGACCCTTCATTCTTCAACTCCAATTTCAGCTCTGCTTCCTCTTTTACTTCTAGAATTGCCGTCTCGTCTTTAATCTTTCCTATTCTATTTTCTATTCTCGATCTGGATAGAATTTCCGGATGGGGTCGTCTCTACCTTGGTGAAATTATATTCTTTAAAAACCCAACTTCTGCAAATCTCCTCTAAAAAGCAATTCTAAATTTCCTCTCTCTTTCGACGGTTTCTCTCGTCTCTCCTGTTGTGACAATATAAACATACTTGGCCTTAACATAAACCAAAGAAAATGTCTCATGCAGAAACCTCAATGTCCAACGGTTGCTAGGGCGCCTCAAAGAAACTGGAGTTCTGTTTAGATGCGAGACTTTTTTTCTCTTCTTCAGTGCTCCAGCTATACAAGGGATCTCATCCGCCCTTGTATGGTACTGCTTTCATATCTGGGGGGGGGGCTCTAGTTTTCACCCAGCTTTTGGATAGGTCGAGTCAAAGGCCAAAAGGCTTATAAACTGTTCTGTTTGGTGCTTGATCTCTATCTCTATAGGCACCCAGCGCCAAGTCTCGAGGGAAGCTTATCGATTATGCGTACCAACCACCACTTTACGATGCCTCGTAGCAAAGGAGTGCTCGTAATCTGCGCACAAGTTTTGTGTCTGAATTGGTACTCCAGGCTAGTTCGCTGGGGTGCTTCATTCTTTCCCGCCACCTCTGTTCTGTAATTTGTATTACACCTTCCTAACCTCTTTAATTTAATCTCCTCATTTAAAGCCTGCGTCTGTCGCCATTCTGCGTAATTTGGCTGAGGGTGACCTTTTTGTAGCGTACACAACCCCTCCTTGAATAGGGCTCTGACTGTGAGTTGGTGGTGACAACTGTAAAAAAAAATACTTAGGTGGCAAAAATTGTGGAAACTGAAAATTGCCACTTGGCCCATCCAAAACATCATTCAGATTATCCCAGAAAATCGCACTCTTCACATTACCCTCAGATGGACCCTATATGTTCCAACCTTTCCTACTTTGAACCTTTTCAAACTTAAATTAACCTTTAGAATTTTAGCTTTGAGAGATATTTTTTCTTCAATAGCTCTCTACAACAAGTACTCTCAGGAATGCAACTCCTTCTCTCCCACCTCTCATTCCTTTCCACACAACACAAACACATTTTCCACACCAGGCCACTCATTTTCATCGTTTCCCTTCATCTTTGTTTTCAGTCAATAAGCAAATCAAATTTGCACTTCTTCTAAATACATCCCTACGTCTACTCTCTCTTCTCCTCACACATTCTATTCCAATGAACATTCCATGTATTCATCGATTGTCAGTACATTTTCGCACCTGGAAAGATAGAACGCCCGCTCACGGCGATCACGCCCTTCTCTTGAGCTGCATTAGCATTCCTGGCAAAGATAAGTGGTATTGGGCAGCCAAGCCCAACTATCCACCATCACTTAATTGGCTTCTACGTACGCAGGACATATGAATGTCGGAAACTTTTCTTGCTCCCCACACATAGGGATAAAGGGATAGGGTGTCTGTAAGAATGTTGTCCTTAGAAGAAGGAGTGTTGGATATCAGTATCTGTTATACGAGTATGCTGAATAAAAGATGGTGTCTCTAAGACGTTGTCTGGAGGATGAGAGTGTGGATATGGACGCAGAACAGAAAGGCGAACCATTGGCACTGGAATGTCATACATTCCATAATCAATAAATGGGTATATATATTATATATTATAATTTATCTATATATATATATATCTATATATATATAATATATATATTTATAATATACTATATATTATATATATATATATATAATTAATATATATATATATATATTATATTATATTATATATGTATATATATATTATTGAGTTTAATATTATCCAATTCTAAATATTTGTTCAATTAATCGGCCAAAATAAATCGGCAAAATTGCCGATGATGATTCGAAAAATACGCCGAGTTTTGCCGATGACGAATTAATCTGGTCCCATCACTAATTATACTAGTATATATATATTATATCAATATATATATATATATATAATATATGATATATATATTAATATATTATTATATATATATATATATATATATATATATATATATTATTTATAATTATATTATAATATAATATAAATAATAGGATGTATATATATAAATAGATATATATATATAGTATATCCTATATATATATATATATTAGTATATACTATATATACTATATATTATATAATATATATATATATATATATATTAAGATATATATATATATAGGCAAAATGGTTCACAAATTTTACACTGGCCTGCCAAAATCAGAAGGTTATAACTCAAGAGGAGATTGAAAATGAGCCAGTGGCAGATTGAGAGAGTCTACGTCTCTCAAGCTTTACTATAATGGTCTGGCAAGGTATTTAATCCCAGTGATCAAGAGATAAAATACTTATATATAGTATATTATATATATTGTTTTTTTAGAATAAATAGCTATTATCCTAGATTACTACTAATATATTCTTTATTCTATTATATATTATATATATATATATAATATATTATATATATATATATATTATATTGTTGTTTTTTTTTTGGAATATAGGTAACGGATTTATTTGATGATGATTTGATATTATTAAAATATATTAAAAATTCATATTCTTAAACAGTCTTTAGGAAAACTTTTTTTAAAACTTTTGTTTTTGAATTAAAAAAAATGAAATAACATCGCATCTTAACGATGTGGCTTTTTCTGTAATGTATGATCTACTATAATATATATTATATATATATATATAATATATATATATATAATATCTATATATTATAATATATATTATATATATATAGATATACTATATATATATATATTATTATAATATAAAATATAAAAAATAGCTATAATATATATATATATATAATTATATAAGATATATATATATTATATATATATATATATATTATTATACTATATATATACAATTATAATTATATAATATAATATATAATATATATATAATATAGTATACTATATTATATATATATAATATAATATAATATATTATAATTATATATATTTATATATATAAGTATTATATATATAGTATATATTATTATATTATATATATATATATACTATATAATATTATATATATATTATATAGATATATATATAATATATATATATATATATATTATATATATTATATATATATATATATATAAATATATATATATATATATAGTATATGAATATATATATATAAAATAATTTTATAATTACATATATATTATTATATATATTATATATAATATATAATTATATTATATATACTATATAATAACAACGAAAACAACACCAGGGTTTTAAGACAACAACATGGAGAGATCTTTATTAACAAGAAAAACGACGTTTCGGAACTCGACTGATTCCATCATCAGGGCAGACAAATAATAAATAAAATAGAACTAGTACAAAATAAAATGAAATATATCTAAACGTTATAAAACTAAAAATCATTGAAGCAGTTAAATTTAAAATGCGTACATTGTTGTTTAAATATAAATCCAAAATTACAGAAAAAAAAAGTAAATTCCTAGAATTAGACACTCAAGCTAATCAAATGCTGCTAGTATTATAATTATATAACAACATATCAAAATGATAAGTGGTGATTTATAATTATGAAGGGTAAGCTTTTTCAATAAAAATTTTTTTTATCATTAGCTATCTTATAAACAGAGAACGAACGCGTGAGGAAACTTACTTAGTCACAATGAAATGTATTACACTCGAAAAAAATAATAAATACAGATGAATGCGCAACTGCCCTTTTCCATCTCGGGAGCTTACGCAGAAAGTGTTTACAACGGGCATATCGTTGTTTGAGGGAGGTTTGAGTCGGCAAATGTAAAGATTCAAAATATTCTTAGGTTGGTTGGTGATTTTGTTTGGGTTAATATGGAAAAGTTTGTGTGATTGAAGGAATGGTCGTGCGTGTGAGCGTGGTCACGTATAGCGGAGTGTGAAGGGGAATTGAGGATAAGGTTGGTGCGTGTGGAAGGCCAGGCCTTTGAGTATTATAATTTTTTTTTTTTGAAAAGTTACCCTTCATATAATTAAAAATACCACTTATTCATTTTGATAATGTTGTTATATAATTTTAATACTAGCCATGATAGCTTTTGAGTGTCTAATTCTGTTAATTTACCTTTGTTTTTTTTTGTAACATTTTTGTGATTTAATTTAAACAAATGTACGCATTTTAAATTTACTGCTTCAATATTTTTTGTTTTATAACGTTTAGATTATTTCATTTATTTGTACTAGTTCTATTTTTATTTATTTTTGTTTAGCCTGGATGAGGGAATCAGTCGAGTTACCCGAAACGTCGTTTATTTGCGTCAATAAGATCTCTTCCCTGTTTGTTGTCTAAAGCCCTGGTGTTGCTTTTCGTTGTAAAATTAAGATTCCCACCACTAAGAGTTGGATCAATATTATATATATATATATATATAATATAAATTATTATATATATATATAATATATTATATAATATCATATATATATAATATATATAATTATATACTATACTATAGTATAATATATAATATATATATATATATATATTATATATATATAATATATATATATAATATGAGCCCGAACGGCGAATCACGAGACATGTTAAAAAATCAGCTAGGTCGAGTTTTTCCTTATGTTTCTTCTTTATCTTCAATCGTCCTAGATTTTAATACAAACAAAAATGAAAAAATGCCAGATTGCTAGATAGACAATGCAAACGAAACGTGAGACATATTTTTTCATCGTGGCGAATACTACCATCTTTCACTAGATTTTGTTTTATTCTGGTTTGTTTAAATAAAAGAAGTAGTTAGGGAATACTGGAAATATATATATTTTTTTTTGACACATCGTTTGTTTGTTACAGAAATTTTTTTTAAATGAACAAACTTGCTTATTCTAATTATTATATATTATACTATATATACTATATTATATATATATACTAGTATATATATATATATATATATTATATAGTATAATTATATAATATATATAATATAATTAATTATAATATATATATATATATAATTATATTTTTTTTTTTTATCTTTGTAAAATTTTTGAGAAATACTTTCAATTACATTCCAAAATATAAAATGATAGGTAGATGGAAAAATAATTTCTATTTTTTCTCTTAATTTACTTTAAAAATGAATCAATAAATTAAAATACTCATCAGATTTCTATAATCATAATATAACAATATATTCGATAAGGTTACCCTTATTTTAATCGTTGGGTTAAATCAGATTAAGAATTGCTCATAGACTTCGTAAGCTATGGCTCTTATCATTTCAGGTTAATTGGTGGTTGAAGGGTGTTCCCAGTAAACCACGATTCACCTAACATACACGACCACGACCTTGTGCTTGGATACAATTGTGGTTAGGCAAGAGTGAATTGTCGTAAATTACCGCAAGTTGTAAGAGGCCACCGAGCCTCTTATCAACTTAACGGTACATTTACCATTTCAATTACGTCGCACAGTAAATGTTCTGTTAAAGGATAATGATGGGACGTCTCGACCTAACCTGCATGTGAAAAGATTATATAGACATTAATTCTAAATACCGAGTGATGGAATGAAGAGGTGATGCAAGCGGTTAAAAGTAAAAAAGAAGCTTGGTTAAATGTACTAAAAGCCAATGATGGTTTCAAAAGAAAGATGTTTGGTATTATATGAGGAAAGAAATACTAAAAGGTGCATACGTAGGAGGAAAAAAAAAGGTAAATGAACAGTTTGGAAGGAGGATGAATGGGGACTTCCCAAGGGAATAGGAAGCTCTTCTGGAAGGAAACGCGAAAGGTTAAAGAATGAGAATAAACGGGAATCTGCTTAGAATAATGAATAGGGGATGGTGCTTCGTAAACTGAATTGAGAGGTGGATGTACTACTGTGGAGGGGAACTTCGAATAACTTGGCAGTAGTGAAGAGGTGATAGTGAAATCGTGTGGGTTTATGGTCGCACAGGAGTATAGATAGGTATTTTGGGAGGACAGGTCATAGTTAAGAGAGGTTGGGTACGTGAGAATGTTGAAGAATGGTAAAATCTGCCATTCGGTACTTAGGGTGAACGTTCATGCACCCCCGACCTTTCCTCAGGAGGGTTTTCCAATCGAATTTTACTGAGCAGTTGCTGCAGTCATTTCAAAAGCCCGATTATGGCGCATTTTTTGAACACCATTTCCACCTACTGGTGGATCTTTGGAGCCAACGCTTGGCGGATGGCAACACCACCCTTTTCTCCAAGGGCAACATCTTTCCTTCTGCAGTAGGGAACATTTCCGCTGTTCATCCTCCCATTTTTTTCCCCTTCCTTTATCTTGCAGAAGGTCTTTTTCATCTCATCTGCACCCCAGTCAAGCATTCAGTTCAACTCTAGAGACCAACAGACCTACGACCTTTGCACCGCGCTCGCCGAGCTTAAACTCGTGTGAGTTTGATCATATGCTCTGAGCTAGGGTTAGGTTCGACCTTCCAAAGAGCAGTTGGGCTGCCATCTTGTCTCCTTAAGCTACCCCTGGGGACTGGCGACCCTGTGGAGATTTTATGACTGTCAACGCGATCACTGTCCCAGATCGCTATCCCGTCAGTCTTTCAGAAATTCACAAGAATCTTAGAAGGAAACGGTAGGAAACCAGAAGAAAAAAATCAAGAGTAAATGTTCATCAACGAGACTGAAGATTTTTTCTTGCATGAAGTTGATTTAGAGATGGAGGAAAAAAAAGTAAAGAAGAAAAGTGGATTTCAAGACTGACGAATCATAAAATTAAGTAAAAAAATAAATAAATAAATAAATAACTGGTGAATCAAGAAAGTCTCAATTCCGTTCTTTTAATAAAATCATGTTTTAGTAACATTTCAAATTTTAATCCTGCAACTTGAAATCTACTTAAGGAAGGTTGGAGTTTTTAAAATGTGATCATCCAAGTCAATACTCGTAGAAGAGGTTCTGTATTCAGCAGCTGCCAGATGTAGGATCATGCGAGAGCTAGGGCGACCGGAGTAGTAACTCTGCCTACATTGCATCGTTTGCTTAAACAAAGCAAGAGACCCAGGCGCGTACCTGGTCGGGTGGCTGAACGGGGGTTATTTCTCTCTTTGGCTTCGTCCTACTCTGACTTAAAATAAAGTACACTCTCCTCGTCAGCGTCATTCTGTAAAGTTGCTAAAATGATGCCTTGCGAAGAAATTGAGGTAAGTAAACAATAAGTAGTGTTTGATACACATCGAAACATGCCTTCATTTTTCCTTTTCAATTATTAAAAGCGTGTATTTTTAATTCGCAAGTATTCAGGTTCACAACTTTACCTTGTTTATATACGAAATTTAAAATAGAAAACCAGATATTTTTTTAATTATTTAATTCAATAAATATATGTACAGTTTCAAAAACAATAAAATCTCCCAATTTATAACATCTTATAAGGTCAACTTTAATTAAAATCGCTTACTAAAGGTATGTTTCCTGAACTCTTATACTGGTTGAATTACCACGCTTGTGACATTTCTCCATCGCTCAAGGCATTGGGGTGAAAATAATTAATCGACCTTAACATTGAATTACAATTAACAATGTAGTTTAAGGTATACGAAAAGAAATCTGGTTAAATAAATTAAAATGTGTAAATTACGAAATAAATTTAAAAAGAAAATAAAATTATACAAGTTTTTATTTGCTTACCAACTAATATTAAAGCAATTACGTACCTTGCATCATGTTGTTCTTCGAGTTTGGCTGATAAAATGTATAGAAGCTTAAAAAATTTACGGAAAGGAGCTTATTTGTTTGTCAAGAGAATTAATTCCACAATAGCTTTCTGCGACTATGAGTTACGTGCAGTTTAATATTTTTAAAAGTCTAAATAATTTGCAATTGTCTGACTACTTAGATTTGCTGTATTACATTTATAAAGCTACTTTTTCGATCAAGGTGAATAACAAGAAATATTCTACATATAAGTGCTAGAATGAATGAGAAATAGTGATTATATTATTATATTATATTAATTATATTATATATATATTAAATATATATATATAATATATATATATATATAATATATATATATATAACTATAATATATATTAATATATATAATAATATATATATATATAGGTATTAATTATATATATATATGATATAATATATATATATATATATATACTATATAATATAATAATATATATATATATATTATATATATTATTTTGCTACCATGGATGTAGCGTACACCGCAAAAATTCTAGTTCTTATATAAACCGTGACCTACAAGCAGAACTTTCAGTTTACCCGGGATCATCTGGTACATACGTTTACAACATTGAAAAATATTAAGAGTTTTACATAATTTACAGTTTGTACATAAATATACATATCAAATTGTTAAAAGTTGTATATAATTAACTGTACCTTCTACCAGCTTTGCTACAAAAATATTTTCATGCCATAAATTACATATACTATGCAATAATACAATAATAATTTTTTCTAATACAAACAATAAAGCTAAAAAATAGACTATAATTGGAAATAAACTATAAATGTAGTGAATAAACCTAAAGTAATGTGAACCACATTCTAAAGTAATCAAATTTAACACGACTGGAGTGGCCTTTGTCCCCCGTGCCATTTAAAAATGGGCTATGCTCTGCGTTTTCAAAACTAAATTCGAATCTTTAAGAAATATGAGCAAAGCCAAAAAATGAAAAGTTCAATCCATGAAACTTTTATATTTAAATAAAAGTTTTAAAGTAGTGACCATCGCGATTTATTTAGTAAATAATCCGATACCCATTTACCACCGTTTCTAACCAACGTGAAGGTTACCCAGCCTTAAAGATACTTGAACTTCATCAGTATAATACAATGCAACCAGGCACTTCGAATTAATTTAAGTGATAACAAGCCTCATACTCGGAAGGAATGATTGAGCTATCCATTAAACTTTCACTACCTTCTTATAATTTTAAACATCAATTATTCATCCTCGGTGTTTCGTTTATCTTTGCGAAGATTCTCTCTCTCTTATATTTTTTACTATTATTTCAGGCCGTGCTAAAATTTAGCAAAAATTTTTACCGTTTCTTTCCCGCGAAATATCCTTCCTCCATTAGGCCATTTTCTCCCCTTGCGTTCTTCACGAAATTTACTTATGTTTTTTTTCAAGTAAATCAATTTAACAATTTTCCTTTCCAGTATCCTTATCTTACTGAAGTTTTAATAATAATAATCATGAATTGCGTAATTACAAATAGAACATTGTTAATAAATATAAATGACACGGAATGTAATCACAGATAATTTATACTTATAAAATTTTTAAAAGTTTTTAAAACAATTTTTTTACGAAAATATATATACAAATTTACTTTATTAAACGAGAAATTTACGTATTTAATATATATATATATATATATATATATATATAATTATATATATATATATATATATATATATATATATAATATATATATATATATATATATATATTATATATATTTATATATATTTTTTCTTCTCTATTCTTACGACTCGAAACTGGCACAGGTTCCTTTTGAGACAATTCCATAGTAGCAAAAATATATAGACAAGATTTAGGACGCAATTTTTTAATATCTAAAAGGTATAATGTCCACACATGCTTCATTTCATAAAGCTGACTTTGTGGGTTCTTGTAATTTAATGAAATGAGAACAACTACACACGACACACGTTTGCCTATTCGCGAAAAAAAGATAAAAAAGGGAGTAGGTTATTAAATACTTAAGGCAATAAGTAACCATTTGCTAGAAGATCGACTAATAATGAAAGATTAAACCACAAATTTTGTGCTAACATCAGTGCACTTTTCATCGACATGAGAGGTACATTCAAAATCAACAGTATGTGCACAACTTTGCTTATTTAAACGTCATTAAAGTTTATAATAAAACTAGCAATTTAAGCACATTAGTATATACGAAAGAACAGCAAACAAATCATGCACTAAAATACATCATAATTAATGCTATAGTCTAAAAAGACTTATGGCCCACTTGAGATTAATGCTTTGCTTTCCGAGTATCAATATTCAAAATACATCTGTTTGAGATTGCCAAGAATCGAGAGAATGATGCAAGATAATGAGATTCGATAGTAAATACATACACTGGATCGTAAAAACTTATCATGGTGACTGCAAACTAAACATAAGATTTGAGAATCAACGTAGATATCCCACACAAGATATAAGATTGTACTTTCCCCAAGACTCAGTATAAAAAAAGAATTTTCCTAGATTCCCTCGGTAAAGCAAACCATTTAGACAATTATCTTCTATTTTATGCTTTGGTTTTAGTGAAGGAATTATCTATAATAACAACTATCAGTTCATAAGTGTAACCGAACTAGAGGAAAATTTTATATTATTATATAAATATATCCTAATAAATAATAAAATAGGGTTTAAAGAAAGGTGCAGTATATTATAGTATATAGTATAGCATTATAGTATAAATACATTTTTTATGTAAAATATAATAATATAATATATATATATAAAATATATATATAGAGTTTCAAGAATAAGTATATAGACTCTATGAGGCCAAGAAGGAGCCTATACCAAGTTATTATAAAACAGAAATATACAGTAGCATTCTTCTCTAATAACGATAGAAAATAAGAATCCCTATTTTAGTATTTTCGTCTCTCTTCTTTCTTTCTCCCTCTCGAGTGTCAGTGAGAACCTTATCGCACTTCTTTTGCTTGCTCCCCATTAATGATCTGTGGGATGACGGACAGTATCAAGTGGAAGGGTTCCGAATTTGGAAGACTGACCACATTCCAAAAGGCAGTTCTCTTATCCCTGCCCAAGATAGAACCCGAGAGACAAGCAGAGATTAAACCAAGGTCTATCTAGGATTCCCGCGGTTGCATAAACACCTCCCGAAGGACCCCTCCTGATTCACAGCGAGAAACTGTTTCGAGGTTAACATTTACAGTAGATAATAAACCCTCAAAAAGAAGTTAGAGTTTCCGACGTAGGTACAAAGTACCCATGGCTACTGACCTAAAACTAGTTAGCCACACCGCGTACACCGAAAGAAAGTGCCAACGCAACCACACAGTTTTATCTCCCCGCTTATACCCCACGGCGCTCACCTGCTCTCTCGCTGCTGCTACACTTAATTAGAATGAAGACCAGAACTCAAGTACACACAACAGGCATGCTAACAGAAGACAGCATATGAGAACTCATCCGGGTAGGAAGACCATAAGGAAAAGGGATCTCACACATCCCACTCGAAAGTTTTAATCGCGAATCATGGAGACCAGCACGAGAACCACTCACTATGGTAATAAGAATAAATTAAAATTTCAGGTGCAAACAAAAATTGAAGGTTCATCCCCCTGCCCAGTGGACTCACCAACCATGCCCCCATACAAAAGCCCCCCCATCTCTTACACGTCATCAACACACTATGTCTTGCTGTGTACATTCTCCGACCTCTGTCTCTAACCAAAACTGCACATCTCTCCCTCTTCAGAACATCGTATATCAGAAACCCAGTACGACTCAGAGGGAGCTTTCGTCACTCTCCATACTCGGTTCTCCCAGCCGGTCGTTCCCAACCTATCCACACTCTCCACCTCATACATCCGCTTAACCAACCACTGTCATGCAGTCCTTCTCCAGACGTAGAATGATCTCAACAACCATCTCAACAATACTATCAATTTATATCTCATCCATCTACCCCATTTCTTCACACCCACTACGACATCTCTCTAATACGTTCATTCCTCACTTGAATAATTCTTTACGGAAACACCTCAGAGCATGGCCTCCTAAGATTGCGTCCATTAAGCCAAGTGAAACCAAAAACATTGAACTTTAAGATCTATGTAAACATACCTTAGCCTTAAATCTCCAGTTACAGCAATTTTTAAAAGGAGAAAGCAGTCACTCACCTACCTTCGAATACACCGATACACTCACTGAAACGCTTAGGGTAAATAATCGACCAAGAAACTGATAAGGCACTTCAACCTGAACAATGTGGTAAAAAGAAAGAACGAGAAATGCTCTAGCTGCACTTCAACCAGTCCCTTTACTATTCAAACCAACCCATTTAACTTAGCACCATGGGTCTTCTACCCTCCATTATCTACTTGACTAGCGCTGCAATGAGCGCGTGAATGTCCATTCACCTAGCTAACATTGTATTCGCGACCAATAACTCCCAAACTCAACAAACACACGCTCGAGCATCATCCGGGATTCCCTTCCTCAATGACCCATCACACTTATAATGAACCAACCTACCAACAATCATTATCTTTTGTGGACACAAAACTATCAGGCTGACACTCTCTTTACCTGCTCCACTCTTGCCGCAGTCCTATGAACATCGAACAACATCTCCACACTAACGACGTCTTATCTTCTTCAGAGGCCAATATACACATACGCCCCGATAACATTACTAGCCTTTTATTCTACGTATACTTAATCATAGAAGACCCACATCAGCTTTCCCATCAATTCAACAATGACCCCCGCCATAAGACTTTACGTTCCAAGAGCCCTAAGTATCCTACCCATTAAACTTCTTCAGCCCAACTCGCCGATCCACTCAAAAACCCCTAAATTACTCCAGTTTTCGAGCAATAATCGGACACATAACGAATAATTGAGTACTCTTATAAGACGGATCCGAGAGAGACCACCCTCGTACACTCTACTCCATTACCGCCTCCATCATTACTTAACACCATCTTCCTGCACATTCCCAACCTCCGAAATCTTCACTAACCCCATCATATACAATTGCTCAACTTAGTATCGACCAGAGACGAAAACCAAACTGAAAAATCGCACAAACACCAATCTACGCTACATTTTCAACACCATACCAGTGACTTAAAACTCTGCACTAGAAACCAATTTTATCGAAGAAACACAGAGAACTTGATCACACCACTATCAAAACAAAAGTAGCCATTCTAAGAGCCAAACTTGCCTTGACGGCACATATCCATCCCATCTAACGGATATCTCTTAGCCGTTACCCAAATTGGAACCTTTTTAGATTATGCGGTCATCACGATGAAAAAGAGGGATAGCGGACGTAAACCAAACCAACAACCAATAAAGGGCCAGTAATGCGACTCCTCCTTTTGCGGTAACAGCTCCACCCCCTGAACTAGAACTTCTATCTCCATGCGATGAGCTCAACTCGCGTCAGGCTGCTCAATTTAAGTATACCATATTTATTACTATTTTCTTCTTTATACAGAAGCCTTAAGTATTGTCAGTACTATAATCTGATATTCCCTTATGGGTGTCATCTCGTTAATCCCAAAAACCTAAATAAATAATTTGATCTCTTCCTCTAAATTACCAAACTTTCTCTCGTTCCAAATTGCCCTAAAATTTATCCACCACATCCCTCTACCACTCACCCAAAACAGCCCACCTTTGTTCCTCAACAATCAGTCCCTCAGTCGACTTCGACGCACTCTTTCTCCCAAAAATACCAGCATATATTATATATTTATGATAAAGGAGAAAGTACTATATCATCCAAATGTAAAGATATACTATAAGTACATAATTAGTGGAAATAAATGATGTCACTAACTATAACAAGCGAAGAACTCAAATTGTAGCTCACCTATATAATATATATAAATCGGATGCTACTTGAATAATATATCAAAATATATAATATATATATACCTACTAACATACTCAATATATATCTATATATTTCCAAATCCACACAAGCGCACGTGAGGCTTTTCGCTACAACAAACTCAGTCTAACACTCCGCTCACTAAGACTGTCTCCAAAGCTTCTTTGCACCCGCGGCACTGTTGCATAACACATGAGTTTACTACTATATTCGTTATTACCAACACTTCTAAATACGTTCCAATATCACTAATATAAAGCTAACTGTTGCCGCCCTAAATTAAGAAGACCATACAATGTAGGTAAAAGTGAGTTATTAAATGTATGGCATATAGAATGATGTAATGGAGGTCAAAAAATCACCGCCTATTAGCTGCCATGAACTTGATTCACATACATCTTTCATTAAAACCCTGAAGTCTCATAGTGACACTTTTTATTACCTCATCCATTTTCCGACATACTCGTCTTCACCACGAAAACTTTTGTAGCGTACGATAAGCTAAAGGCTAAGGCTCTTTTAATGGACGCCGCAAGGCTTATGTGAGTAATTAAAAGGGTATATATATTATCTATAAACAGCGAAGGTGAATGCTACCAAAGTTGCCAACACCTGCTACAAAAACTACTAATAGAAAATTGAATAAATTCATATATCTAATAAACAAAAAAATTTATTAGATATTTTTAACAAGTTCTTAGAAAAAATCTGATTCTATTAAAGAATACTATTATGATTACTTAGCCTTTATAACCCTTTCTAAAAATCTGCCATATCTAAATCAACTACCATTTATGATGAATGAGAATTAGCATATTCTACTCGAGTGTGTAGCTAAATGGTGAAATCAATATATACCTTATAATTAATACTATAGGTACTATATATAAACTACTATAACTATTATTAGCATAGTCGCTATTGTACACCGGGTCTAAATTGGTGGCTCCCTAGAATGGTAGTAAACCTATCCATTCTTTACAAACGTAAAGGTTTACTCCGAAAATGACTCTGTAATTTAAATAATGTTTGAAATTCTTAAATTTTAAAAATAATGTTTCATAATTACTAATACTAATTCATAAGATCATATAACTATACCTATGTGAATTATTATCAGTAATATCAGAAACAATAATCTCTTATTACAAAACAATCTATAGAATAAATACTATAATCAGTAGTACAGAAATCGCCAATATTTATATTATAGTATTTCTTTTCTTATGTTTTTTATTATAAAGGTCCCACCTCCTCTCACACACCCCCTACCCCTCCTTCCTCCCTTCCTTCCACCTCCCACCCTAAGTGGTGGGGCGGGTGGCTGGTTCGCTGTGCTTGGCGTGTGCCTTGAACTAGATGTACGGGATGGCAAGCACTATCCGCACCCCACATCAACCGCCCACCTCGCTTAATCTCCACCCACATCCCCCAATCCCCCCCTACACACCCCCCCCCGC
Source organism: Trachelipus rathkii (assembly GCA_015478945.1). NCBI lineage: Eukaryota > Metazoa > Arthropoda > Malacostraca > Isopoda > Trachelipodidae > Trachelipus > Trachelipus rathkii. The sequence goes on along the minus strand of JABUQX010065566.1, from coordinate 11,146 downwards.
ATCATGAACATACCAATTCATTATGCATTTTTGACATATGAGTTACGGTTTTTCGAAATAACATTAATCTGATCGGATCATTCACGAAGAGGTCCGACAGCTACGAAGAGAAAAGTGATAAAAACCATAAAATTCATGATCAAGTATTTGTATTATCGTAACAAAATCAACCGAAGATCTGACATGCTATCAGTTCATCGCGATGGCAGGTAATTACGAAATAGTAACTTAAAAGACCAAATAAGGGTAATAGAGTAAAATAGTATACTATAAAAAGGTAGTAAATAATTAGTTAGATATTGAGAGGAAAAAAAATATCTGAGAGATATAAAAATAATAACTACATACATGTATTTTTAGTTAATCCCATTTTAAATCTCAAAATTAGTTGGTTTTTCCAATATTCCATTCGACCGTCTCTGATTACAATCAATATTTATTCTCGTTGAAACATAACCTTTTATTTCACACTGATTTACTTACCTTTGGTATTGGTAACAATTGGAGATTTTGAAAATTGATTCTCGAAAAACTCCGAAATAATCAAATAACCTCAAGACAAACAACACAATCCCCTATGCAATGCATTTCCGCCTAATTCCTTAAAAAAGAGAATCCAATTGTTCAGGCACCATTTTTCCCTCACGACAGTTTGCGTTCGTGATAACCGCGCATTGTTCTTTCCAGTTCCAAAATATTCAATAAGTTTTGATTACAGGTATCGCTAAATATACAACATGAAATACTTTTAGGCTTATTCAATAGTAAGGTAGATGTAACAAAATAGACAACTTCGAGTGTTCACACAATAAATCATTTTACAGCATTTTTTAAATTCGTATAATCCATTTCGAGTCTCAGCGAGCTCGCGTCCCCGCTTACATAAAATAGCAAAGCAATAGTTGACGTAATATGACAATTTAGAACAACTGTATATTCATACAATTGTAAATGTTTTAAATGAAATCAATTACTGCCTTTGCATCATATGAAAAGCATACATAAAGTATATAAAAACAATCTCCCTATCTTTATATATTGTAAATAATAACATTACTAATTATGTGACCCCATTAGATTAGAGTTTGTGATTTATTACCACAAACTCATTCAAGGAGATGAATAAGACTATAGAAACTGAAAGTAGCACAAATCTCTTTCATACCCATATTATAAAACTTTTAGTTTAACAGAAATTTACCTGAAAATAAACATGTGTCTATACCATTATACCTATCTACATATATATTAATTTATAATCATATTGATTATATATATAATATTACTTTCATAAGCTTATCTCCAGCTACCACGCACCTCACAGGTCTTATGTAGCCAATTCCTTAATTCGAGCTAGAAGGGGAATACTGGACTAAATATTCAATATTTTTTTTCAAAAGCGAACCTTTGGACCCTTCTATTGGTCACACCGTCTTTGATTCCAGTTTCTTTTAAGCTACACGCCATGCCAGCAGCGAAGGTATTGTATGCATTACCCTATACATACTCTATCTGTCCCTTTTTTCTAGATTGTGAATGTGGACCTTCTCCTTATTTCTAAATCGACCTCACCTATAGTAACTTCCAACGATAAAAATAAAACATCAATCCGACGTTTTTCTGTTATTTAACCTTCATGTTCAACTTTTATATATCTACTCGGTGAGAAATAATCGAGTCACTTCACTCAGATATAAAAAGCAGCACATCCGTGAATGATTTACTGAAAGAACATACTTATGTTGCGTATCTTCACCTGCGGTCACATATCGTACTCCCAAACCTCTCGACTCTCTACATAATCTTCACTTGATAAAACTCGCTTCCGTATATGCCCCTCTCAGCGGGACCAGCACGTTGGCCTTTAGACTAATTTCCTTGTTCCAGAGTCGACCAGGCTTAACACAAAAAAAAAAAGACAATAGATAAAAGCACAAATAACTCAGAAATCTATCCTGGCCTACTTCGGTAGGATTGTCAAGTGAAGCAATCTATACTCCAGAGCTCGAGTGCACTGAGATCGCGTAGTGTACCACTTACCTTAACTCTTCAAAGTTCACGTACTACCATCTAGTCACATAGACCCTATAACTTCTTCTTCTAACACACCGATTATTCTTTTAATCTATATATATTATCTAATTTATTGCTAGAGCGCCCTCTTCTTATCAATCACAGCACCCATATATCACTGATTAATACAATACATGTAATATATAAATGGTCTTACGCTTAATCTCAACCATCAAATACTATAATAAGTTATACTAATCATTATCATAATCATACTTTAAGCATACGACCATTAAGTCACCTAATCATATAGTACTTCGCACACCTAACCCGCAATCCACACTACTCACTGCCCACACTAGTGCACACGTCTATCACCTCACTACCGTCCACATGTGTGTGTCGCTGCCGTTAAGCACCTCACATACCACAAGAAGGAATCAAAATCTGCTCCTCCGCGAATTGACGAAGATCAATTAATAAACCGAATAAAATACAGAGGTAGAACCCCATGGAAAGATCTGACCCAGACACATCGGTTAACATGATTACCTAGCTAAATCCGACAAGATCCATGTTATCAGTATATTAACTAATACCATCATCTAGATAATGTCTTGATAAATGTGATAACTGAATTAACCGATAAGAAGCGGAGGCAGGATTGCGGTTGAAATTATATGGAATTTGAAGCGTTGAGACTCGTAATCATTATCTCTATATTCCTGTTCCCTAAGGCAGTTGGATTTATCATTCACTTTCCCAAGGGATCTGGAGTGGACCCTGGGGTAATTACTGCCCCCCCTGATACAACGTATTAGCCACTTTTGCTGGTATTTTCATTCCCTTATCTATTCCAACCCACACCTTAAAACCTCTCGTCTGACATACACTCCTAACACATCGTTAAAGCGTTTCACATACACATTCTTACCCTGCTTTCCCTCCACATCTTTTTGAACGCACCCCATACACAAGACGGAAGATCTCTCAAAACACGTAAGGTAAACTTCTGAACGGCCCCGGACAGGTCATATCAAAAAAACACAAAAAAAGAGCCACGCTCTTTACTCAGTCCGATACAAATCCGGCCACACCTCCCTGAAAACCCTCTCCAGCGTACCAGGATTTCCTTAAATATCTCAAGATACAACATTGTTGATTGTCACTTGTTCTTATGAGATATAGAACTATAGCAAATTACGTACTAACCCCTAGGTTTCGGTCTAATTTTATAGACATCCAATCATTTGACAAATATTCAGAAACCAAATTTCAGCTAACGCTCAGCTGTAACCGCAATCTTATCATCCTACACCCGTTAACATAACTTAACAATTGAATTTGGCGCTCCCCGAACAGGGCGGACTTATGTTCTGTAAGATCTGTCGGTGCTGTCCTCGTTTAAATTCTCATAATCTTGCTTGACCTCTCACAACTATATCATCTCGTTACTTCCGCGTCTCAGTTCTCTTCATAATTGGTCAGGCAAATGGTAATGACCAGTCAAAGAAATCAAATTCTTAACTTTAAACTTCAACGGTTCACGTTCCTCCCTGGTTTAGCGCTCCGTTACCCTCTCCTCAATTCCCTCTTACCATCTCCTCGCAATACGAACATAGTACTCGCAATATTAATACCTCAGGATAGGTTCTCCCGAATCGATCAAGATTACTTATCAAGAAATACTTTGCCACGTAAGAAGACGCCAATTCGCCATTCCCTGGCCGTAACTCTCACCACTTTTGATTCTAAAATTATGGATCACTCTTGGCTTAACAAAACCCAAAATGAAAAATGCATATTCGTATCGCCGATTCCTTTCACACCCCGCGCCTAATCCGCGCTTACGTAATGTCTTGACTCCGACCCCTCTTAACTAATTCCCCATTAAGATCTTCTTCCACTCCTCCCTCGTGATTATCCCCAACTATAGCTTCCGTAAACGCATCTCTCCGTAACTCTACCCTCGTGGTATTCCCTATATCTCCTTATCACCTGTTTCAACAATTTGACGGTCACCTGATATTCTCGAAACCTCAGGACACAGAAATAGACGCCACGTTTATTAACTTGACTTTCCTCGATGACCACTAACATACCAGCTTAATCATGATTAAAAAGAACGAAAGCATTGTCTCCCTCCATTAACCAAACTGTTATACAGACACCCAAAACTCATGATTTATTACGAATCTTCACAAAAAAGTATCCTCTACCTATCCTAATCCTCGAGTTGTCCATCCTCCTTCCAATCCCGCAATATCATACACCCTACTAGTCCTAAAACACCCTCGCTCCGTTTCTCGTTTTTCTTCAGACAACCATCATTTAGCCCTTTCGTCCTCTGGATAAATTTCAAGACCTCTTTCTACATCCGAAAACGGAACCAGCATAGACCCCATAAACGTATAATCACTTTCAATCCCTTTTCAGTTCCTTCACAATACTTAGTGACACATTACCATGAACACCCACCATAAATAAACCACACACCAACATAAAGAAAACAACGTACCACCAACAAAAATCATCCCCAAAACACAGAATCCCAACAAAAACACAAAACAAACACAAAACACAAGGAAAACATAAAAAAAAAAAACATACCCAACAAAATACAAAGAGGAACAAGAAAAAAAGACAACAAAAGAAAAACATACAAGTTGGTTTCAGAATCTACTCAAAAACCAAAAAAACACATAAACCTAAACATTACTGGGTTATCTCATTAAGCCTCGTTACGCCACGTTCTCTAACCAATTCGTTCCGGTGTCTCTCCAGCGCCCCTATGCCGAAATTCACACTCCTCATGTCGATCCAAGACGTTCGGAGGCTAGCAAAAGAGCCACTGAATACCCAAACGAACGAATAACACCTAAAGTCAAAAGTACCGCATTCCTTGCCCACCCCGCTCTTACGGTAATGGCAGTTCCAATTGACCCAAATAGAAAAGGAGCCCCAGTGCCAACTCAGCGGATCATCCGGACCATGGGTTCAAATTTCAACAAGCTTAGCGAAGTAGCACGTCGACCCGGAGCTCGTTCCTATCACTTTACTCACGCCACCGGTCTGCCTAACTTATTTTCCAATAGACCTCCCGGCGCCACTAGACCATCACTCTCAGCTGGGCGTGTGTGTTACTTACCCCGTCGGACTCGAGACCCGACCGTCCTACATGCCGTGTAATACCTTTCAAGAACTAATTATATAAGTAGGAGACATTTTTATCCATGATTTAAAAAAAAAAAAAAAAAAAAAAAAAAAAAAAAAAAAAAAAAAAAAAAAAAAAAAAATAAAAAAAAAAAAAAAAAAAAAAAAAAAAAAAAAAAAAAAAAAAAAAAAAAAAAAAAAAAAATAAAAAAAAAAAAAAAAAAAAAAAAAAAAAAAAAAAAAAAATTTCATGTCTTTCGACCCCCTTAGAACTAACCATCAACTTTATGCTTTCACCATCATACGATCAACCTTCTACCTGCTTGAAACAACTCAAATTTTTTTATTGATAAACACAGAACAGCTCCCGTTACCTTGTTCCCTTTCTGTTTAAAGGCCCTCGATTCATCGTCACTCAAATGTCGCCCATCGACGAATACGCCCCCAGAACAAAAAGACAACAACAAAAAAGAGGTCTCCTGTCCCGTGTGGGCGTTAAGTAACTTGTCCAGATAGATAATGAAATATATAATAAGTTCCCCTTATTGTGATAACTTATCTATACTTTAACTATAAATTAAAATAGAATATATTTCGTTATTTATAAGTGTTGTATTAATATAGATATCTGTCTAAAGGGCAATATAACTTTATATTATAAAAATACAAACTATAATATCACGTATATTTCCTATACTACTATATATTAAACTATAATCCTTCTTATAGCACGAAACTCCCAGAGCTCACCGATGTCTTTTTATCTTTATTTATCTTTATTATTATCTTATTTTCCCATAACTTCACAACCCTGTCTTGGAATGATCAAAAACCATCACTTCACCCTGCATACGTGAATATCAGATTTGTTATTCCTTTGTAGAGAGTTGTAACACGTACGATTCCCTTGTATGATGAGTCAAGCTGACTCGCAAACTGAATAAACTTGTGTTTTATGGGCTACTGGGTATCGATTGACTTGGTCCGAGTTATTTGATTTCTCTCCTCTCTCTCTCTCTCTCATCCTCTTCCTCTCATATAATTCATAATATCTAGTATTATAGTGATGATAAATAAAACTATCACACTAATATACTATTTAGCTCATATATTAAACGAAGGACAATGTCTTAATAATATAGACTACTATATATATACCAATACTATATAATATAAATAATATAAATATATATATTACTATAATATATATTATAGTTAAATTAATAATCAAAATCAAAAGATATAAAGGGCGAAAGATTCAATTTCATCGATGCGCAACGACAAGAAATAAAGGACAGGCAGCTTGCAATTCAAATAATAAAAACCGACTTAGCGATCTAAAAGACCTTAACCACTTAAAAGCATCTCATATGGATCTTTCACCAGAACGATCAGTAGAAAGAGAAAACAATTGTTATGTCTTCTGATTATGGAAGTCATCCCTAATAAATCTGCATGCACCATTAGTAAGCGGTTTAAGAATGACCTTTTGCCTACCTCTCCCGCAAAGAACACTGCATGTAAAAAATTCCAAAATTCACAGCACGCATTGGAAATACTTTTTTTTTTTACTGGAACATCTGTCATATTTAAAGCCTCGTAAAACTAATCTATATCAAAGCTTAAATAAAAATATGTTATCTAGGGGACCACCAAGTGTGACTAATTAAAAAAAAATATAACAAGAAATTTAAAGACTTAACTACTAAAATTTGATACTACCATGGTACGACCTTATACAGGTTGCGCCACATAATGAACCCACAAACACTTGTACTATCAAAGCAATCTCATTGGACTATCAAGATAACATTAGACTTATAATCTCGTTTTACCCTTACTATCTATGTTACAAAACTTATCTATGATATGTCACTTAATTTTATATACCTCAAGTATTATATAAGATATATAGATAGTATATATATAATATAATATATATATATATTATATATATTCCTGAAACCTTATATTGCTATATCCTAAATTATATAGATCCCTGATATGCTTTGTTCCCTAATCAGAATTCCAATTATACATCCTGTTTTCTAATCAAATATCTATTCCCTTCAGTGATTTTTTAATTTACAGTGGACTCAATATAGTTCATTGGGCACTTCAGTTAAGTGTGTGGACCTCTATTTCAACTTAGCAATAATATCCCTGTACGCGTGAACAAATTTTATGCAAATATTACATCACTCCCATCCTCTGAAATCCAAACACGACATAAGTAGGTGGATCCATGACCCTGAGTTACCTTAACTCGTATGGATGGTGAGCCAATTACCTAATGCTTTTTCCATGTGTTCTATAAATTTCCTGGTTTCAACCCCGAGTTTCCGGGAAAGAACCCTCGGACAGATGTTAAACATCCAGAAGATGAGAAGATTTAATTGTCGTACTTCATGTTTCTCATGCCCAGCTGCACAACCTAATCAGCAGCACACACACAGAAGCCTATGGCGTCTCCATAGAACTGCCTGTTTTTTCGTCCTCAAACGTTTGTCTTAATACGTCAATTCCCTTTTGTGTTCTGTATTTTGATTTGCACTCTGAGATATTCATTAAAGACACCTCACCACTACTCGTTCTTCTTCTTCTTCTTCTTCTTCTTCTTCTTCTCTCTCTTCTTCTTCTCTTCTCTCTTCCTTCTGCTTGCTCGTTTATACTGAACCTTTCCTCTTCCTTGCTTCTTCTCCTTCCTCTCTATTAGCCCTTCTCCTTCTTCGTGTATCTCTCTTCTCTCGTCTCTTCCTACCTCTACTCTTGATTCGCGTTTACTACGTTCTTCTTCTCTTCTCTTCTTCTTCTTGCCTCTTCTTCCTTTCTTCCTTGCTTCTTCTTCCTTTCTTCTCTCTTTCTTCTTTCACTTCCTGTTCGTTACTTCCCTCCCCTCCTTCTATTTTTCCAGTTTAACAACCCATTCGATCTACACGCCTGAACATCAAAAGGCCCGATGTATGATCCATCAATATGCTTCGAAAACTTAGCCCTTCCCTATAATATGCGTTTACACACAACCCATAAGTATTAGAGACTATCAAACGCCCCCCATTCAAGTATAGTGTATCGAAAGTTGATGGTATCAAAGTGATGTATTCAAAGTTGACAAAGGTATCAAAGTTGCAGTATCACACACCCGCATCAAGCTGAGTGATCAAGCGAGTTGAGGTATCAAAGTTAGAACATCAAACTGTATGTATCTAAAAGCTTGAGTATCAAAGTTAGGGCATCAAAGCTGAGTATGCTAAAGTGCGAGATCTGCTGCACCTAGTGAAAGTCTTTTTAATTCAACGTTGCATAACCGGAGTTTTTGAGTGTCGTTGGGAAGAGTGGAAAGAAATGCCTGGCAAATAAAGTTCAATTTATAGTTTTCTTTTAGTTTGATATATTAAACTAACTCGTATTCTCTCGTATCTCCTCGGCGTTTTTTAAAAAACGCGTTTCATAACTTCTCGGAAGTTATTTTCAAATATATCTAAAAATCTATAATACCTTGATATACTTTTCCTTAATGTAGATAATCTAGAAAACATCTTCATCACAAATAAATGGACCTTTCAATCTTTACCATGAAAATTCTACAGTTATTCATCCACAGTTGCACTTACCTTTTTAATTATCCTATTCTTAAAAATAACTTCTCGCACTCATCGTTAACGAAGCAAATAAATTAAATGAACTACATATAAAGTATTCTCCACTATGGGAAAAAAGTTTTATAATTCAATTAGTAAATACCAAACTTATCATACTTATATGACCTAAAGATAAATCACAAATTCTGGTTATTCAAATATTACTAGACTTTTATTTGATATTTCTACCCTCTATTTAATTATTAGCCCCAATAAAACGCTCATTTGCGGTATTTTAATATGAAAATACACATATATGATCTGATTTAGTTTATTATCTTTTATTAATATCATTTATTTAAATTGACAACTAATAAGAACCCCTAAAGTCTTTATTCATTACCTTATCCAGCAGAATTAAAAATGTTCACAATCACACATGTGAAAAAGAAAATCGATAATTTAAACTTTTGATATCTAACCTATACATATTTCGATACTTGTATTGAGATCTCCCCCTTGAAGACAGTAGCCGAACCTCGCTTACTGCAATTCTGCTTATTCCTCTCTTTATATTGTTTTTATTTTTATTAGCAGTACATTGTGCCCAAATCTTCAAATGAAACAAGTTATCTACATCATGGCTGTGTGTGTCCTCACGTGACCAAATAATATCAGTCTATAATTCCTATTCCATAGGATATCGTTGCATTAACATAATGATGGAGTGACTTGTATTACATTTTCTCTTATTGAACTGTTCCATGAAATGAGAACCTGTTAAAATTAAACATTCTTTGTGTTCTACTGTCGCGGTCATAAACCTACTGTATTTTAATGAGACCATATTAGCTTCTTCATCCCCCAACATTTCCTCGTTTTGATATATCGTTTTTTAAAATTTAAACAATTTCTTAGATGGCGTTCGGAGTTGAAGCTTATAGCTTACGGGGTGAGGATTTGGTATTTACTGAACTACTCTTCACAGTAACAAATTTAACTCTTTTCATTTTAAAACGGGAATTTTAAACTTTAATGACTCTTAATTCTCTATAATAGTTTAATCACCAGATTATAAATAACTTTCCTCCTCTCTTTATATTGTTATTACAAATGATTATACTGTCCTTGATGGGTTTTCCCTAGTTATAATCATGCAGACAAGTTCTGCATTTATTCACCAAAAACATTCTATGTTAATCTTTAATCTATAAGTAAACTAATATTATATAAATATAATAATCTTCGGATTATTATAAGGGATCTAGTTCTAATATTTTTATAGTCATTAATGCTTTATCGCTTCTTGCTTCTACTAATACATGGCATATGAAATAAGCAGCTTTAATTCATATACATCCATAATCCCCTATAGAATATTCATGTTAACAGTTGCGTCTTTCAGATACTTCTTTCTAAATTGTCTTCTTATACAAGATAACAATTCTAAAACTTCCAAATCCCCACTTATGGGTAAGGTTAAAAAGTTCCTAAAGTAGAGATATGGAAATAATCTTGAGTTAAAATCTACTACAGTCTTACTTATCCATTTTTTTATGACCATCCTTTGGCACTATTCTACTTCACAGTCTTTAAAATTTGACGTTTATTGAAGTGTCAACCCTTCCATCTTCATTAATCTCATGAAATAGGAAGCAAGCAATATGCTACAAATAGAAGACATACAGTTGAAAGTTGCTGTCAGTTTAACAACATTTAATATCTTATGTTAAATTATCACCTCACGTCATTGATCACTAATTATTATATACAGGTCAAAATAGATGTTAAGTGTGTATATCATTTATATATATGAACCCTTATATATATAATTATAAGAAACATTCTATTGCCCTGAGTTGTGATGTTCCCCACCACTGAACTTGGAAGCAGTGTCCTTGAGCATCTATCATAAGTTAGTTAAAGAATCATTGTTAATCAATAACAATTATCAAAGAAATTTGTGATCTATCCTTTAACTGCCGTACTTACATTTAATTCAACTATTATGCCATTCTCGGGCGAAGTAGAAATGTTTATTGAGTGTGTAAACGTACTTAGATTGTAGTCATCCATTATTAATTGTGTCGAACAATCTTAAACCCGTTCTGATTGTTGTTTCTGTTCTTTCTTTTCCGACTAAAGGTCTCTACTTATTTGGTACGCAAAGAATATTATGTGGTGCATCACTTATCATTATTATTCCATTGGTATTCATTGCGTTGACTAACTCATGTCACGCTATATGTGACGGCATCTCATAGGTTTTTAGAGGATCACCACCTGTGAGAAATGGTCTTATAGTTAGCCACTCCATTGTTGGAAACATTTTATGCGTTATAATCATGATTCTTTATTTCAATTATCCCCTCGGTATACATACATGGAGTGCGTCTTAC
>JABUQX010065565.1:32500-35968 GCA_015478945.1 Trachelipus rathkii | reverse complement strand
TTTAGAACCAGTAACAAAAAAAAACAAGATAGATTGCATAAATAGTAGGAAGAAAGATCTTAATTCAACCATAGAATGTCCAAGTGATGAGTTTCAAGATGTTCCAGGCGTGATTTTTTTTATATAAGTGCAGATCCAACCATTCAGTCGGAAATTGTAAAATAAGTTGTTATATTAGACAAATATAGTTTTTTAAGGAATTAATTCCCTGTGCTAGCTGTGTTTCTCAATAGAAGTAAATTTTTTGGATGAGTCGGTAGTGAGGTGGTGTTTAGCAGATTCCTAAATTAGAAACAGTAGGCCGCGGCGCTTTGCCAACGTCAATAAAAAAATCCCGATATCTATCTCTCACTCTCTGCCCCCCTCGCCATCAAGACAACTCAATCTCGGAATTCAAAAACTCAGCAGACACAGAAACAACAAACTCACACTCAGGCAACTATAATAATAAATAAAATAAGTTAGATCATTAACAGACGAGTAAAATCTTAAACCAAAATTAAAAGTGAGGAAAAATAAGCATTTAAAATTTGCTGAATGTAAAGAAGAATTAAGAGAGAGGAGAGAGAGAGAGAGGGAAGAGAGAGAGGAGAGAGAGAGAGAGAGAAGAAGAGAGAGAGAGGAGAGAGAGAGGAAGAAGAGAGAGGAGGAGAGAGAGAGAGAGAGACGAGAGAGAGAAACAGAAAAAAACAAAGGTAACTAGTGCTAAAATAAAGTATCAAAGCAAAAAAACAAAAAAGCGAAAAAGCAATATAACCCATTACTATAATCATATAAATATATATATATATATATATATATATATATATATATATATATTATATACTATAATTATATTATATATATATATACTATATATATTATATATATATATAATATATAAAAATATATATATATAATATACTATATATATATTATATAATATATATTATATATATATAATATGTATATTATATATATATATTATATATATATATATATATATATATATATATTATATAATATAAGATATATTATATATATATATATATATGAATATATAATATAGAATATATATATATATATATATATATATATATATATATTATTAGTATACTACAATTCATAAAACTCAGGTACGAGAATGTTGGTTTTGAATACGCGACTAAAATTAATAAAAAATAAAACTGTTGAATAGCCTCGAAAAATGTCTTTACGAGGCAATTCCTGAAAAGGCTTTGAGACAGTATTTTCCGTTTAGGAATAGAGAGCATGAAAAAAGGCGTCAGATTCTTGACCTCTTCTCATGTTATTAAAAGTCAATTTTAACACTTTTTATTTTCATTTTTCCTCAAGGATCTTTTTATTTCTGAACACATTTTACTGTTTCTTTCTTCACTCTGCCATCATTCATGTGTTTTATCTACTATTCGTAATCCTATCTATCTATCTTATCTATCTATCTATCTACTCTAATTCTTATCTATCTATCTATCTATCTAGTCTATCTATCTATCTTATCTATCTATCTATCTATCTATCTATCTAATATTCCTACTCTATCTACCTATCTATCTACCTATCTATCTATCTATCTACTCTATCTATCTGATCTATCTATCTATCTATCTATCTATCTATCATATCTCTATCTATCCTTATCTATCCTATCTATCTATCTATCTATCTATCTATCTAGTCTCCTCTTTTCCTAAAATTCTTTCATGGAAAAAATTTAGGGTTCTCACATGCAATTTCGTATGTTCATGTACATTTTAAAACTACAAGGTCGGAAGATTGACTTTATCGGAACAAACAGAAAGTAATGTTAAGTCTGCAATCTAGGTATAACAGTCTGCCATGAAGAGTAGTAATCCTCGTAAGAACTTATAGTATCATTCAAATACTTCAATTTGCCTTAAAGAGCAAAATTGCATATCAATGCCTTTCCAAGGGAAATAAATATTATAACTTTCAACGATGATCAATACCTTTTTTTACAACGTTTCAACTCTTTTCAAATGGATTGTTGCAGGGTTGTTAGATTATCAAACGAAAAAAATTTTAGCAACAAATTCCAAAATGGTGCCAATTACCACGAGAAATTGAGGGTAAAAGAAGTTTTCATTTACGCTTTGCAATATCGCATTATATATTGGGATTTGTGATGTGAATAGTATATAATGAATAGATGGACTATAGAATAAATGGATTCAAATAAGAGTAAATACAAAAATACATGTCTTTATGTATCGATAATAATCAATAACATAATAATAATCAATAATTAATAGTAATAATAATAAATAATAATAATTAATTAATAATAAAAATAATACATAATAATAATAATAATAATAATAATAGATACATAATAATAATAATAATATTAATTTTAAAATGAATAATAATAATAATTAATAATAATTAATCATAATAATAATAATAAATCAATAATAATAATATAATAATTTTAATCAATAATAATAAAAATAATAATAATAATAACTAATAATAATAATAGCATAATAATGAATCAATAATAATAATAATGATTAATAATAATAATAATAATACATAATCAATAATAATAATAATAATAATAATAATTAATAATAATATATAACAATAATAATAACAATAATAATAAAAATAATAAAAGAAAATAAATAATTAAAGCTCGTAATATAATTTCAAATAAACGAGTAATAATAAGCAGTAATAATAGAGTAAAAATATGCAGTAAGTACATAAGAGTAATAACTAAGAGAATCTAATAAGCAGTATACATAATAATAATCAATAATTCTAATAATAAAATAAATAATAATAATAATAATAATAATAATAATAATAATAATAATAATAATAATAATAATAATAATAATAATAATAATAATAATAATAATAATAATAATAATAATAATAATAATAAAAATAATAAATAATAATCAATAATAATAATAATTAATAATACTAATAATAATAATAATTCAATAATAATCAATAATAATCAATAATAATCAATAATAATCAATAATAATCAATAATAATCAATAATAATCAATAATAATCAATAATAATCAATAATAATCAATAATAATCAATAATAATCAATAATAATCAATAATAATCAATAATAATCAATAATAATCAATAATAATCAATAATAATCAATAATAATCTGATTAAGTTAAAATAATTGTATTTTTAAAATATACGTAAAGGAAAAATATAAATTTACATTTTTGAAATCAACATTACAAAACTAATTAAACATTTACAATCAGCGTCCAAAATTAATTATATATTTAAAGTAAACTTGAAAAACTAATTATATATTTAAAATCAGCGTAAAAACTAATTAGAAAAAACAAGCACCAACATAAATCAGGTTTCATACAAAGCTGCAAACTATCTATCACAATTTGTCCAAATCCGTAGTTGCAAAATAGCTTATCCATTCTCTGTACTGCATTATATTTCAAA
>JABUQX010065565.1:0-12500 GCA_015478945.1 Trachelipus rathkii | reverse complement strand
AACCTTGTAAAATTTAATTCTTTAAAAACTCAGCTTCTTTACATCTCCCTCTCAATAGCAGACGTCTCTAACGTCTCACCTGTAAACAACATAAACATTCTTAGTCTTAACATATACAACAAATTGTCTTGGAAACCTCAGATTACAATATTTGCTAAGGTGGCCTCAAAGAAGCTGGGACTTCTCTTCAGATTGAGCGAATTTTTTTCCTCTTAACTGCAACTCTAGTAATATAAGGGACTTATTCGCCCATGTCTGGAGTACTGTTCACACATATGTGGGAGGGGACTCCAGCTCCACATTTCTATTGGATATGGTTGAGTCTTAAGCTAAGAGACTAATAAACTGTCCCCTTCTTTCAAACCCTCTTGATTCTCTAACTCTGCTACGAGAAATTGGCTCACTATCTCTTTTCTATAGGTACTACAACGACAGATGCTCATGGTTTTTGACCTCGCTTATTCCACCACCCTTGCGTCGCCTACGTAACACATGGGGCGCATAGCTCTCGCATGAATTTTCCATTACTATTGAAAACCCCAGATACGTTATGATGCCTCGTTCTTCCCAGAACTGTGGAACTCCCTGCCTTCCTCTGTTTTCCAAATGTATTTAATCTTCCTCTTTTTAAAGGCCAGGTCTGTGCTCACATGAAAGATTTTGTGCTCCCTCCTTGAAAAGGTCCTACCCCGTGAGTGGTGGCGATCTATATATATATATATAATATATATACTATATATATAGATATATATATATATATATATATATATATAATATACCGTATATATATATATATATAATATAGTACAGATGATCCAGCATAGCATATACAACGATAAATACAAGATAAAGAAATTTATATATATGTATATAATATAAGCACAAATGATGCCCCAAACATAATACTCCATGAACCTCACAATGACCTTAAAAAAACCCTTTCCTAAGATAATAGTGATATACTCGCATAATATTAATATTTTACTTAACAGTTCTCATGTTTATTCTATTTTGAGAATAAAATTTCTTAGTCACCCAAAAGCATAAAAAGATATACTATAAATGATATAAAATTTACTATTTACTATAAACCAATTAAACACACTTAGGGATAAATAATATAGCCTATAGGTCCAAACTAAGTTGATTTTAAATAAAAAATAACAACTATGTGAATAAGCTATAATGAGATAAATAAAAAAATACCGAAATAGATAAGCTAGATAAAAGAGACAGATAGCAATGACATAAAATAAGTCTTTCTCCATTACTCCATGTAAGTGCATCACTATTTCCTAAAACCAGATATTCTGACGTGATATCTCACATATTACTGTTAATCTTAAATCATCTTATATATGATATGAAAACAAGATAACTTGAAAGCCTATTCCAACTTCCACATGAACACCCAATCTAAGGGAAAAAACATATTCCTATAGAATACAAGACAGTATATTACCCAACCTTTTAGGCAAAACCCTTAACGATTAGGATCCAGAATATTTCATATTCGGATATTGAACCTATTTCATGCAAGCTGTTTGGAAGAGGTGTGAAAATAAAACTAAAAAACATATCTAAAAATGTGTTTGAATAGACATAAATATAAAAAAAGAGTAAGTAGACAAAAAAATTATCTGAACTAGTATATGTATTATTCAGCAAAATGAAAAAGAAGGCAAGCGAAAACTTTAACTGTATAAGACTGATTTTTGACGAAGAAAAGGCCAATACTTCAGAAGCAATGAGTAAAAGGTAGGTTATAAAGATATTTATATATATATTATATATATATATATATATATATAATATTATATATATAATCAATTTAACCTATAGAAAAAAACCTTAAGGAGTCACTTATGTATAAAACAGTGAATAACTATAATGTAATAAGAACCAGTAGAAAAAAAAAGTACCTTGGGTAATACTACATAGCAAACACATAAAATTCATTACATACGGCTTATATTGTATAAGTCAAATCTCTCAAAATGATTAAACAATTCATATTAGATAAGATAATAAATAATGACAATCTAATTCAATAACTTATAAGGAGTCATAAAGGTGTCGATGAACAGTCATTAATAACTGGCTAAAAAATGGCAAAGCCATTTTGAGAAAACCAGTGCAAACCTATTTTACATCTTGGTTTATATCTGCCAGATTTACACTACTAAATATGATAGTCCAACTAGTATTCCTAGAACAAGTAGCTACTAAGCATATATATTAGTAGTATATGGTGGAAATATATTAATTGATATTGAATGACCTAAGTCATATCTATGTCCCCAATATTGGGGAATTTATTGTCAAATTGCCTATATATATATATATATAGAGAAACCTACTACCATATTGATTATATAATTGATACCCTAATTTTCTACGTGAATTTGACTAAGAAACAATAATTACACAGTAACTCAATCTATAATTACTCTTAGGTAATATTTTGTCTCAAAGTACTGATCCTAACAAATTAGTGATAAATTGTATACATATGCTATCATGAGTATTATTTAGTCAATCATATAATAGTCCCGAGAGAAGATCTTGTAAAAATTTCGTGCGCTTTTTCTCTATTCACCATCCATTGCTAGGATATTGTCATCTTACACTAGAACAAAACGGCGTATTGCAAGCGCCTACTACTTCCGAGGAGCAGCAGAGTCGGGCTTTCATATTCAGATAGCTACTCTCAAAAGATGCCCTGCTAACCTAAAACCTAGGCCTATACATCTTCTAAACTCGATCAATATCTGTCTGGACCTCTATTTGCCGTAAAAACATCGATGCTAACAACTTTCGTAATCTGTTTACTCACTCCTCTTTTCGATCCTGAATAGATTGGTTGACAAGAAGGAATTCTAGATTAGTCTCACAATATCTTACGCAACTGAAATGAAGAGGACATCTCTTTGCGAGTCTCCCCATCTTTTATATCAATTGAGATCACTCACAGATAACACCGCAAGCTCCGACCTCCAATGTGAACGATTCATTGACAATACAGCTTTCTTCACATAGCCTATCTTACTCCTTTCAGTGTTCCTGATGCCTTTGCCGTTGGCTTATATCGATCCGCACAATTCGCAACAACACGTAGACAAATCTATGAAAACAACATGAATAACTGTTACGAAGGCGCATCCGGGAAGCGCGTTCCTCCCCGAGGCTGTTAATTTAGAGAGTCGCGTGCGAGAGTGAGTCGACGAGTGTGCTTCATCGATCTGAGCTATCAGGCCCCATTCCCCTCAACTTGCAAACCTCATATATTCTCTATGTCTCAATACTAACACGGTTCCCGTGATAGTTGTCTAGGAGACAGACGACGCAAAGCGAGGATACCAGACCCAAGTTACCGAAAAAGAAAAGGACAACGACCGCTATCCCTTAGCAAATCCCTATCTAATACTACTCACACGCAACTGCCCGGTCATAGCTATCTCACATTGGAGTTATTCATGATCTAAGATTCATTTATGGAAACCCCTATATATATCTCAACACGTTTCTATTTCATCAGAAATCACGTATCTCGGAATCTGATTCACTATCTTGTGACTCGTCATAGACCGAATACGGGGACTATTCAGGCGTCGTTGCCGAAATGTTGGCATACTTGGTCTGCAGGGATGAATACTTTCCATATACTTACTGGATATCTTTATGTTTCTACCGCACCTCTATGGCCGGAACTAAGCCCAGAGAAGAATGGATCCTGCCGCCACAGCTCGCTGAAAGCGCGTTGGACAACGGTATGCCGCTTAGAAGCATGAGAACACAGTGAACAAGTCACTGCAAGTTCTCTTAATAGAGATCTCTCGGTTTAGGCTTGAAATATATAATCCGGGTGCCTTGTTGCTCGGTGTAGGCATTACTTTTAGTCAGCATAGCCACGTCTCAGAACAACATCCATAATCGGACTGACTCTTCTTCTAGAGCGTGGTGCGCGAAGAACTCTCTCTTCCTATTTTACTAGCGTCCAAATTGTGGTGTTCCTCAGGGTTCTGTTCTTATTTTACACCTTGTGGTGCATCTACAATATACATCCGATGCAGTAATTAGATTTATCTACACTGCCAGCAACAATCTAACCTCATATCCACTCGTATGGGCAAAGGAAGTGTAGATGGAGGCCCATAGTCCGTGGATGACTCGAGCGGCCTTCATTCTATCAGGACTCATTCATTCCATACCAGCTCCCATATTCTCTTGCTCAAATAGCAGAACCTGGAACCCTTCTCCGTCTCGAATCGGTTGCCGATCTGATGCTCGCTTATGCTCGATGAGCGGAACTGTTATATATTCGGATAATGGGTACGTACTCAAGCTTGGGGATATCCAGATCTAACTATATTAAAAAAGAATTCAACAACACCATTCCGACAGAATACGTCCCTCTACAAAACACACTCTATCTATACTTTGCCTAATATCATATTCATTCTTAATAAAGCTAACGGGTCTCTATGCTGAGTCTCAACGGCGTGGAGTATCGACAATGAAAAAAATCATCTCTTAGTTGTCTCTATATCATCGAAAACTAAACTAAATCAACAATGTCTAACACTCGGGACACACCCTGCACAGTCCACCAAACAGCTGTTGTCCTCCCAGACACGCCAGAACACTCCAAAGAAATTGATCTGGATTTCGCCTCTCACGAGACATGACCCTTTTTTCTTCTTGCTCAGTTACTCCAGCCTATAAAAAGGGTCTCATCCGCCCTTGATATGGAGAGTACTGCTCATCAGTATATCTAGGGGGGGACTCTAGTATTCACTCGGCATTGAGACAGGGTTGAGTTCAAATAGCACAAAATAAGACTATATAAAACTAGTCACGTAATTTTACCACTTTCACTATGACACACTCTGATCTTATTGCGGAGTACGCGATAGTTAGCTGGCTTTATACTCTTTATTCTAATAAAGTACCCGCAAGTGAGACTAAGAGTTACTCGTAGGGAATAACTATCTCTACACATCGCGTTATCCCAATCACACCTATTACGAACGTCCCTCGATAAGCACAACTAAAGGATATATAATAGAATAATAATAATTACAAAATAATATATATATTCTATATATTATATTATTCTGTGGTGAGCTTCTGGTGTCTGCAGCTAGGAATTTTGCCTGATTGATTCACGATGGTATTGCGCTAACATTCCAGAGTTAGTTCACTGCGAGTGTTCTTCTTCTTCTTTGCCTCTGCACACGATCCATATGTTACTTTAGAGAGTGGATATATCTACTTAATTACATCTATCATGTTAGTACACATAGAGCTGAAAATAATCTTCTCCTCCAACTATCCCCATAATCTCGTGCGTCTGTTGCTGCATCTAGTACAGAACCAAAATTTGCAGTTTAAACATTATATTAGTATCGTCCTGGAGGGTTATATGCTGTATCTTCTATTTTAAAAGAATTCATCCCACTATCCATAGTGAATAAATGGTTCTTGCTCTTGACCTGCATGTGAATAGTGACAATGTGTATGATCACAATCTTAACAATAAACCTAGCTCTATTAGATTTACAAAACCTTCAAGGGTGTAATAATTATCCTAATATTAGTAATATATAATTATTCAGCTATGAGTATATGAACAACCTCCTCCGTTAAGAGATAAAAAGGCATTGGGGACATATTTAGAATAGTCTAAGTATATTAGATATTAATCAATAAAAACCCAAATATGAGAGAAATAAATAATAAGTAGGGTATAGAGAATCACTCCTGAGGCACATGATATATATATTTAATTAAACTTAGCCAATTTAATTATCATGAAGTTTTCACATGGTAATTTATTTCCTATTATTGTATAAGTTATATAACAGTTCATATGAAGTTGCAGTTCGGACATCAAACCCAAAAAATATTAAACTCATATATAAAGATATATTATTAATATATATATATTAATAAGATAAATATATAATATATATAATATAGTATATTATAATTAATTAATTATATATATATAGATATATTATATATATATATTAATATTAGTATATATATATTATATAATACTATATATATATATATATATATAATAATATAATATTATATATATATTAGTATATATAATAAATATTAATATATTTAATATAAATATAATATATGTAATATATATATATTATACCATATATATAGATATAAATATTTATATATATATAATATTAATATATATAATTATAAATAAAAGAAATTAAAATAAATAATTATATTATAATTAAAAATATAAATAAATAAAATAAAATATATATATATATAATATAAATAAAAGATAAATATATATAATATATATATTAATATATTAAATATATATATAATTATATATATATTATATATAGTAATATAATGTATATATATATATAATAATATATATAATATAATAGTAATAATATATATATATTATAAAATTATATATATATATATATATTAATATATTAATATAGATATATATAATATTAATATATATGATATAAAAATATTAATATATATGATAGAGAAGGAAAAGGCCCAATAAATTAAATTGACATGTTACCTATTTATCATAAACATACGTATTAAAATAACAAATTCATAAAATGTCAGAGCTAAAAATTAAGGTGAAGAACATAAAATAATGCTTTACTTACCCCCATATTAATAATAACCATATAAATATAATAATATAATTTATAAATTATAATTAGTAAATAAGTATGATTACATGACTTATAGCCTAAATATTAATAGCATAATAAGTTATACACCTCAATATAAATTAATTTAAAAATATTAAAATCAAAAACATGAGAATGATATAAAAATAATATAAACATAAAAATAGACCTTTAATAATAATGAAATATATATAGATAACAAAATATATATATAGATTTTATTAGTCAAAATGAAAACCAGTGACTTATTATTAATTACATTATAAACTATAGATAATTCAACCATATATCTTACCTGTAATCAAAATAATTATATATTATATTTATCTCGGGTTATAAAATTAGCTAAATATAATAATACGTACAGTTGGGAAAACCAATTATAATAACCATTAGAATTTATAATTATAACTAAATCATATCCATCAAAAATCTTAATACCACCAAATTATAAATCCATCCAAGGAATTATCTCATAAAAGATTATAACTAAGTAAACAAATAAAAAAAAATGAGTAGAACACAACATAAAATTAGATCCAAATAACTATGAGAAACCCCTGAAAAACTACATTTTTGAAAGTCAGCAATAAGACTAACGTATTATAACACAACCCCAACATCTATTATGGACAACCTGCGATCTATGGCGTCCCATCCAGAGTTCACAAGAATGATATAGTAAAAAATCCAGAATCAACAGAGTAACCAATATCTGCGAGAAGCACCAAGTGCCAATACGAGAATTACCAAATATAAAATTAAGATAATGAGAAGCTGAAATAAAGACGTCTCAGAAAGAGCAGAGCATCCAAGTGCCTTATGCCCTTATATCTTTATTAAAAATTGTAAATGACAAATGCAACTCCAACAAATTGAAATATTCCCTTATTGAAAGCTCTAAATATTACCTGGAGTAACCTTAAATAAAAAAGATTAAACTGTCGAGTTTATTGGACAAAAAAAAAATCTTAAACATTATTTTTATATATTGCAAGAAATAAGTACGACGTATATCGTTTATATTCTTAAAAAAAAGATAGGAACTCAACCAAATATTTTATAAAAACTATAAATAAAATCCCCACGGACAAAAAACATAAGAATACAATAAGCAGTAACAGAGAATGTCTAAATAAAATAATACAGAATGGGGATGGAAAACCTTATTCTTAATATATAACTAATGCTTATCCAATATATAAAATTATCTTAAGTAAAAAAATCACCACTAACACATTTCCTTCCTTAGAGAGTACCCAAGAATTCCAGACTAAGGTCCCTAGATTCTCATTAAGTAAGAAAATTATTGCTCAATCACAGAACCCGAGGGGCAAGCTACATTAGTACCTTGGGAATAAAACTTTGCTTACTTCGAATCAAAACAAGAGTTATTAGATAGTGTAAAGGGGAAGCAATTTTTTTTTTATAATTATAATATATATATATAGATATTATAATTAAAATAATTTAATATAATATATGTATATATATATAATATATAGAATAATATAATTATATATATAATATAGATAATATATAGTAATATAATATATAGTATATATATATATATATAATATAAATATATATATATATATAATATATAGATAATATATAATATATAAATTATATAATATATAAATTATACTACCTATTAATATATATATATATTATATAATATTAATTAAAAATTAATATATAATATAAACTAGTATTAGAATATTAATATTAGATAATATATGAGATATATATAATTATATATATAACATATATTATATATATATATTATTATATATTAATGATTAAATACTAAATATATATATAATATATAGAATAATTAATTAATAATATTATATATATAATATATATATATATAATATTAAATTATAATACATATATAATATAATAATATATATATTTAAATAATGTATAATAGAATAATATATATAAATAATATAATATTTATTGAATAGATATAGGTACCAATATTAGAATAGTAAGTCTGATATAGTTTCGCTATTACGCCAAAATATATCCAGAAAGAGTCGTTATGTAAGCGTAGGTATACCGAACGATGCGGGCCGAAGATTAACGTAAAAACAAGAAAGGAACATATTAACATATATTATATTATATAATATATATATATATATATATATATATATATATATATATATATATATATAATATATATTATATATCTATATATATATATTATTTATGTATATATATATAATATATATATATATCATATATAGTATTATGTTATTATTAAATTATTCAATTAAAAATGTCAATCGAATTACTAATACCTATAAAAATAATATATATATAAACCATTTATATATATATACAATATGTTAATAATAATAAATATCAATATTACAATTGTAGTACCAATAGATCACTTAAAAAATCCATTAGATATTTATCATCATAATATATTAATTCTAAAAATAAAATAAATAAATACAATTAATGTAAATACGGGAATATAAGATCACAAATCATAGGAGCTTAGGTATAGAAGGATAGTGGTACTTACATAACAATTTCAGTTTTATATTCACATGTAGAACTATCATTCATATAATTCAAATAATAATTTCATAGTATCATGTTAAAGATATTATTACTGAAGAAAGCTAATATTACCTCTCATATATTTTCACCATTCAGCAATGGCACGCAAATAAGCTAAATAACTTAGCTACATGCAGTCTAGAATTAGTCAAAACTGCATAATATAATTAATAACGTATCTATCACCTATTGAGAATATAAACAAAAAACGTATTAATAAATGTAGTGAGCTATATCAAAAGATTTGTATTATATATTAGATTACAAAGCGGAATTCTCTGAGTTCTCAGCTACGCGCTCAAAATTTTTTAAAATAATTGATTGACTATGTATTACTACGGTATGAAATAATATACTATTAATCTCCATTACTTGTACACAATTATATACTAATTATCATCACTAAAACAAGCGATATACGTGATAATATACAGTTATAGTCCCAAAGTAAACCTCACTCCATTTTTTTAGCAATAAATCTCCTTTATAGTGTTATTATAAAAATAAGTCAGTATAAAATATAATAAAGTCATATCATGAGTATTTGTATATATACAATGAGTTAAATTATATACCCACCATCAGTGAAAGAAGTCTAGACAAAATACTATGTAACTCTAAGTGAGCAGAACAATATAACCTTTATCGATAATACTTAGATATGTATAAAAATCTAGGTGTATAAGTGAGAGACTGAAAGCATCACTTAGTATATCTGACTCATCAAATAGCGCAATCTGATTTCAACTATGAATACATAGCTTAAAACCTCGAAAAGACGCAAGAATAAGGGAAATAATATTCGTTTAAACTAATTGATGTCATATCGAGTGAAAAAGAAATGTGTCATGAAAATATGCCAATTTGATAATCTCCATAAACTCTTTCCCTCCTAGTCTAAACTGAGTGTGATAGTCCAAAAGCTATGTATGAGGCGTCGTGGTAATAATTATAATACTCTAATTATGGTGAAGCCCCATTTCCACTTATTTATGATTATTAAAAAATTTTCATATATACACATTCAATAAAACGTTTTTTCTAAAATTATCAAAAAATATAAGAAATAAGTGAGGTAGTGAAAAAAGAATAAAAATACATAATTCTATCTATCATTTGATATTTATACATTATAAAAAGTAAAAGCCCATACACCAAAGTACATCAAAGAAAACATATATACAAAAATATAATAATATTGCCAACTATATATGATAACCAAGTATAAATAATAATCAAATGATATTTCCCTTACAATATGGTAAGAGTGAATAATAAAATAACACTGGATAAAGTAGTTATTTATGAATTATAGATAAAAAACTATCTAAATTATATAATACACATTATATCTAGACTTACCCACCATCATCAGTGAAAGAATATTTAAACAGGAGGAAATACTTATGAAGCCACAAGAAATAGTTATCCCCTGAAAATGGAGAACGCTAAATCTGTCATTTAACTTAGAAGCTTATTCAAATAAGGTTAATAATATCTTTAACTACGAATACTTGTCAATTTTACATTATATTTATAAAGATTAGTGAATTGAATTTATGGTATATAAGATATACATGAAAATTAAGTTATTTATACTTTATTTTAGTTGATAAGTAACTGATAGTATATATAAAGTGTTCTATATTTGTGCCCTAAAGGTATAATGATATAGTACCTATATGAATAACTACTGAAAATAAACGAGGCTAGTATAGCCGAAGAGCGAAGTGACTAAACGGTACCGAAATTAGCGAAGTACTATATTGCGTGAGTTATATATACCGGTAACTTAACTTGTAGAATATATGGCCGACAGATTCTAGTAAGTCTAGGTAGTTTTCCACTTAATTCGGCACATGCCCGATAAGAGATATAATATATATAAGATAAATATTAGAGATATAGATAGATATAGATATAATAGATAATATAATATATGAGATATTATATATAATGTAATATTAATATATTTATATATAGAGATATATATAATGTATATATTAATATATATATAATATGATATTAATATAAAGAAATATATTATAAGGTATGAAAGAGTAAATGACTAAGAACAAGATATATTAAAAGGAAAAGTATTAAGAGAGTCTTAGCAGAATAAAATCATTATAGAGATGAATGTATGAACAAGATGAAACTGAAAATACAAATCTGGGAACATAAATTTAGAAGGAAAGCCATTTTTGATTAGTTAGTGCAAGAAAAAGTATTGTGGATGTGCTAAATAGAAAGTAAATAAGGAAATCTCATCATAGGAAATTAGTAATAAATAGGCGAGGCATATAGGTAAAATGTAAAAAAGAAAAAGTAGAAAAAAGATAGGCATAGTGAGAGTTCGATAATGTGTCATAATAATAAGTAGCCTAATATGAATGATAAGGTCTCAAAAGAAAAGGATGTTAGTGAATAATTAATAAGGAGTATATAAAAAATATGAAGAACATAACTGATTGTTTGGGTTAAAGGGAGAAAGATGAATATATAATGGGGGAACTTACAAGGAAAAGGGTAAGCGTATGGATGAGCCCTACTCTGGTAAACGCGAAAGAGGTTAAGTATAGAGATATTCAGACGGGCTACTCTTCAATAGAAGAAGCGAATAGCGATTAGTGCATTTCTAACTGATGAATAATAAATAATTGAGAAAGGAAGAGTGTAGAGGAAATACATTTCGATAAAATCTGCATATAATAATTGGCTTTAATGAAGAAGTGTAATTGTGATAATATATGTGGGTATTTGGATTATGATATAGCAAAGAAAAAAAAAATGATGCGCGGACATAATCAACATTCGATTCAAATAATTATTCGGGACAATATGTTTTGGTTCAAATATTTCTAGTATCAAAAATAGAACTAATGCGATGAGAATTATATTCTCTATAGCCGTCATCGTCAATTTGCCCAAGTATTTGTGTGTGAAAATGAAAAGACATGGGTATAAATTATTCTGCAGGAATGTTAACTGTGAGTGTAAAACTTTACATGATTAAGAAAAGAATATTGACAGGAAAAAGATAATATTAAAGTATAATGGTTAGGTTGAATATTTATAATGGATGAAGTTGTCTAATCAGAGAACATTATATTAGGAGTTAAGTAGTAATAGAATACCGAAGAGATATTAGGAGAAGAGAGCTGTAATTGTACCCTATATTAATATAGAAAGAGTATATAATAGGGGATTATAATA
>JABUQX010065564.1:30000-35000 GCA_015478945.1 Trachelipus rathkii | reverse complement strand
AAAGGTTATACTTTATTATTTTGCAAAAAAAAAAAAAAAAAAACGCATAAAGAAAGGATTTATTCAAATTAACCTATAATGATATACAAATGAATTCTTATTTACCTTTATCAATTTGGATACTAAGGATAGCAATAATAATATATATATGTATATATATATATATATATATATATACCTTATATATGTAATAATATATATATATGTAATAGCCAACCAACCAACCAACCGTAATAACCAGCAATAACCTTATATATAGTATATCTGTAGAGAGGAAGAGCAGGGGATTCATCAATTAAAGGGTCAGAGAGCTGAGAATTATCGTTAAAGATTTTTACTTCCCAGGAAACCCATTTCCTGCTTGGCTATTCCCAGAAAAGCCTATTTCTAATGTTGCTGTGCACAAATTTGAAAGTTGAAAATACCCTTTCAACATTTGCAGTTGATGAAGTTGCTGATAATATGCTTACTATTTTATATGACCTTCTATAAATACCTAATTTTCTTTGAGAGATCTGTACCAAGATGGAGTCACTGACAACAGAGACTCATCAAATAGGTAACTTTAATGAAATGGAGGAGATTAATTTTATTCCATAAATTTCACTGCTTTTGAATACTCATCCTCTGGAAGTACTGCGGTCTGATATCTTGGGTTAAAAATATATGCCAATAAGTGAGCTTCTGTTACTGCCTGATGATACCTCCTTTTTACTTTTGCTATAAATCTTGTCTGTTGAGTGGTGGATTAAGCTGTTCTAGCTCCATATTCATATTTTTCCAAATATAAACATCATCACTTAGTTTACAGTCATTTGCCTTCTAAGCTTGGTTGATGCTGTGGCACACATTCCACAAATGGAAGTTTATTATAATCTTTTGAAATGTGGCATCGATGGATAGAAAATGAATCCTCAAAAGCTCGAAACAAGAATCATGTTTTAAACATGATAAATATACAAATATATATATACATATATATATATATAAATATATATATATATATATATATATATATATATATATATATATATATATATATATAAATATATATATATATATATATATATATACCGTATATATATATATAATCATTCTCACAATAATATAAAATCAGCAGAAAATTTTTTATTGCCTTTCAGTTGCTCTTCGATTGAAAAATTGAGAAAACCATATCAACATGCTAAAGAAAACCATTAATAAATACATTTTTTAAATATTTTATGCATGTTTATGGTTTTAAACCATTGGTTTTTATTTTGTTTAAACCATTGTTTAAATTATTCTTTAAACGATGATAATTTCATCCACCCCTATATATATATATATATATATATATATATATATATATATATATATATATATATATATATATACATATATACTGCTATATACTATATATATATATATATTTATATATATATATATATATATATATTTATATATATATATATATATATATATATATATATCTATATATATATATATATATATATATATATATATATATATATATATATATATATATATATATATATATATATGCCTCATCAGCTCTCTATATATATATACTCTCTTTATCTGACATTTATTTCCTGACATATACATACATACAGACACACATAAATATATATATATATATATATATATATATATATATATATATATATATATATATATATATATATATATATATATATAACGCTTACACGTGTGTCAGTAGACAACATGGAGGCGAAGGAGGTAGTTGATAAGTATTACTTCAATCTGAGGGAGCCAAATAGTTTTGGGGGATTCACTGCAGTGGAGTCGGGTCGGAGTCAGGTCGAAAATTCTGTGCAAGTGGTCGAGTCGGAGTCGGGTCAATTCTGTATTAAGTGCGGAGTCGGAGTCGGGTCCGGGTGAGGTCAAGGGTATAGAATTATTATTATTATTATTATTATTATTATTATTATTATTATTATTATTATTATTATTATTATTATATTATTATTATTATTATTATTATTATTAATATTATTATTATTATTGATAGAGCAGAAAGTATTTAAACTGAATGACATAATCAATATTTACATTCATTGCGCAATTTTCACTAAAAATGGACGCGAAATTCCAGGTATCAGATCGATTTTGACCTTTTGCTCACAAACTGCTAACTTTTGCCCTCTAAAACGTTGTTTCCGGTGTTTTTCTGTCTGTAGTTCTTTCAGAATTTTCAATTTTTCAAAACCCATGTTTTTGACATTTTCGTATCAACTTCCAGAAGTTTTTGAAATGACTTCAAACTTAAATTATCAAAGATAGGTCCATTACCTACAATATTTACATAGTTTTCGATTTTTTGACTTTTGTGCTCAGCGTTGTCCAATTTCCAAACCCACTTTTTCTTTAATTTGAGAAGTGAATATAATTGCGATAATTTTTTTCCTGTTCGGGTGAAGTGGATGAAATTTTCAGAACATAGTCGGGGGGAGATGCACATTTTTATTTAGATAATTTCTTTGTATATGCATTAGTTTTTGGATTTGTTCTTGAACAAAATTTTGAAAAAAGAAAAAAAAAAGAAAATTTTTTAAAAAATTTTCTTTTAAAGTAATTACTTTAACGACTATACAAGCCCTGAGAATTTGATGTTGATCGGACAAGTATAAAAAAATATCCCAATATTTCACTTTTTCAAACATTTGAATTTTGGAAAAGTGAAAAAGATAATATATTATTTTCTACTCATCCGATCAACATCAAATTTTCAAGGCTTGTACATAGTCGGACGAGATGCATCTTTTTACTTAGATAATTCTTTGTATACTCAAAGAAAATTTTTTTAAAAAATTAAAAAATATTTTTTGAAAATTTGTTCAGAACAAATCAAAACTAATGCATATAAAAAGAAATTATTTAAGTAAAAAATATGCATCTCGATTACATATCCTGAAAATTCATCCACTTCGGCCTAACAGAAAAAAGATATCCCAATATTTCATTTCAAAATCAAAAAAGTGGGTTGGTTTACAAGTGTGGACAGCAAAGCACAAAAAATCAAGAACAAAGTAACTTTGCTGCAATCATGGTAAATGGACCTCACCATGTTTGGGTTTGATGGCTAAATCTCAAGGCTCTGGAGGTTTATTCTGAAAATATCAAGCTATGAGTTACGAAAAAATTGAAAATTCTGAGTGACCCCAGACACAGCTTTACGAATATTTGAGGGAACAAACCGTTTGATCTTATTCTAAGTCAAATTGACGATGGTGCTGTCCATTTTAGGGGCAGACAGGCGTAGCAATAATATGGGATCACTCTACCACCATCCATGGCTGTTATAATAAATAAAAATAATTTGCATTATAATTACGTTATACATTTGTTTCCGAAACTGATATATATTTTTGTCATGTGTTGCGCCTACATCTTTATGTCTTTACGGTACTTTACCGTATAGCATTTAGAGATTAGATTCATTGGGAAAGTGGTATATTTTTATTCTCAAAAGCAAGCAAAAAAAAAAAAAAATAGTTGAAACAAAAATGTTTTACTGTAACTCTGCAAGCAGCACTAAGCTGAGTCAGAGTCGAAATTTTAAATTTGACTGCTGGAGTCGGGTCGGAGTCGGAGTCGAAATTTTTGTTAAAGAGGAGTCGGAGTCGGAGTCGGAGTCGAAATTTTTTTGTTTAAGTGGAGTCGGAGTCGGGGTCGAAAATTTTTGTTTAAGGTGGAGTCAGGTCGGGTCGGGTCAATCTAAATTTGAATTTAAGAGGTGGGTCGGAGTCGGAGTCAGAAAATTTATTTTACGCGACTCCCGCAGCCCTATTCATATATATAACCTTATATATCGCGCCATATATATATATATAACGCCCATATATATGTATATATATATGTATGTATATTAATAATAATATATATATATATATAATATATATATATATACTCATATATAAATACTATATATATATATATAACAATAATATATATATATATATATATATATA
The DNA here is from genome assembly GCA_015478945.1 of Trachelipus rathkii. Lineage (NCBI taxonomy): Eukaryota > Metazoa > Arthropoda > Malacostraca > Isopoda > Trachelipodidae > Trachelipus > Trachelipus rathkii. The sequence goes on along the minus strand of JABUQX010065564.1, from coordinate 31,005 downwards.
TAAATATATATATATGTATACATTTATATATGTAATATATATATATATATAATAATATATATGTATATATAACAATATATATATTTAATATATAATATATATATATATATATATATATATCATAGCATAATAATAATAATGTAATAATATAATAATATATATAATAATAATAATATATATATATATATATATATATATATATATTTATATATATATATATATATATATATATATATATATATATATATATATATATATATATAATATATATATAACATATATATATGTATATATTATATATATATATACCATATATATATGTATATATAAGAAACCTATTATTACTTATGTTACGGTATTTAGCAGACTTTGGTTGGTTTGCCCTGTAATCCAGAATTTTAACCAGAATGCCGTGTAGCCCAACCCAGGGTTTCAACACCCTTCTATGGATATATATATATATATATCTATATATATATAATATATATATATATATATATATATATATATAACAACCTTATATATATATATATATATATATATATATATATATATAAACTACTATATATATATATATATACATATATATATACCTATATATATATATATATATATATATATATATATATATATTTCTTCTACTATTTATATAACATATTCAAAAAAATATATATATATATATATATATATATATATATATTATATATATATATATATATATATATATATATAACATATATATATGACATTCGGTAGGATCTTTTTTCTCCTGTAAATTTTGTGAAAAAAAAGATAAAAATTTGATTATTTTTGATTTTTTTTCTATATATATTATCGAACAAAATCTACAAACTCTCATGGTGCAGATACGTGTTCGCCTGATGAATTAGAAAATAAATTATAAATATAAAAATAAATTACATTGGGTGAGGTTATGATACGTTAAGTAAGGTTATGTTTAGTTACGTTAGTTTACATAAATTTAAACTTTAATATTTCTTTAAT
>JABUQX010065564.1:0-27500 GCA_015478945.1 Trachelipus rathkii | reverse complement strand
TGAAAAGCTTCTTTCTACTGAAGCATTAAACACGGGTAAAATTGCCAGTATTTGCAACAAGATGTAAATATTTGGAAATTGTGACTGCGAACAAGAAACTAGTCCATCTATTGCGGTTTTTGGGTGACCTGTGCTGTGATGCCATTTCAACTTCCATAAATCCCATTCTGCTTTTACTAAATCTTCATTTGGGCTTTCGAGATCTTCCTTGTAAAATATTACACAATCTTTTATCTTCTCATATGGCACATTACACCTGTTCGTTATGACAAATTGCAAGGAAAATTTAAAAACCTCTCTCCTAATGCTGATATTAAATCATCCAAAAATGGCATAAAAATGGATGTGCGATAATAAATTTGTGTGGGCCGGAAGTAGGAATGTGTGGTCTTTATTTTTTGGAATTTGTTAATTCTTGGTACAGCAATTTCAATTCCCAGTTCAGATTCAGAGCGCTTATACATTCTTCAAAAATCTTCTGAAATTCTAATGTTGCATTTTCTCTGATGGTTTCAAGTTTAGTTTTAACTAAAGGACTTGACGAGATTTGTTCCTGACAGCGACGAATTATATAAAATGTTTGACTGTACAGCTAAACTATTAACGGTTATGCTACTTAAGACTTTTATTGCTGTTCAGAATTTCGAGGCCATGGCCCCTAGCCCCCATAAATACGCCATTTGTACCTCTAAATATATATATATATATATATATATATATATATATATATATATATATATATATATATATATATATATATATATATATATATATATATATATATATATATATATATATATATAACTATATGCCTATATATATATATATATATATATATATATATATATAACATATATATATATATATAATATATATATACTGCTATATATATATATATATATATAATGCACATACAAGGATGTACAAAACCAGTACAGATCAAGAATCTGAAGTTGAGTAATAAAAATGCTAAGGATGCCTCAGAACACCTAATCTCTTAGAAGCTTGTTTAATGAAAGAAATAATGTTATACTTTAGAAGAGAAATTATGAAAAGGATTACCAAGAAGGTTTACCTGGAAGGTTTATCGACTAGATATATATGAATTAACTGTTTTTAATGGTAATGAAAATAAAAGCAATTAAAAATGAAAAAAATATTTAAATTCATGTGCCTTGCTGACTCACAATTCTTAATTAACGTTGTTAATTAAACAATTACTACTGTATGTAATTTGAGTGTTTGCATTGAGAAAATTATATAAATAGGCCTACCACGTCTGAAATGTTTTACGTTTAAATAACCTTAATCTTGGAAAAGGGAAGAAATTATTATTCATTTAATGCCGTAGCTTTTTTCATAGGTCTTCCGAAAGAATTAATTAAATTATTTATTAGTTTATTATATATATGTATTATTATTATTATTAGTATTTATTAATTATATTCTAATTATTATTATTATTTACATTAATTATTATATTATTATTATATTATTATAATTCATTATTATATATTATAGCTGCGATCATTTTTATCATTTTTGTATGCATATGTACGTACAGACGGTTCTATAAAACCAGATTCTTTCTAAAAATTCGAATTTTTTAGAAAAAAATCAAGTAATTTTTGTTATATATGATATATATATACCTATTGATTGAAACCACACGTTGTCAAATTTTAAATTTATTCTCGGCAAATGCACTTAAACACATTAAGCCTACGGAATCCAACCAAAAGCGCAAGCAATAGCCCCGCAATTAAAACCGACTAAATAACTAAATGATAGCATAATTCAGTAACCTAAAACAACCGAATATTTAATTGATAAAACACACACATAAATACGATGATAGAAAAAGACAGAAGAGAGGAAAATAAAAAAGCTTGACACAGGCAAATTAACTTAAATATTTAATTTAAATCAACATTAAAAACCATTTATCATTATTACAGTATTATTATTACAATATTATTATTATTGACCTATTTGGTTTTAGTACAACTGTTACTCTATTTATTTAATGATCATATTTGTTTCCGTTGAGTTTCATTTAGCGATACCATGCCGAATTTTTATTATAAGTAAAAATACGCGGTAACAGAAAAAATAAAATATAAATTGATATTATGCCTTATAAAGAAGGAACACTGATACTTTTTATTCCCATCTATTATTGAGACTATCAATTAGAATATTATGAGATTTAATTCATGCCTTTATATAAATCATTATTCAAGTTCCAATCGAATTGATCGAAATGGACGTTATATAAAAATAACAAAAATCCTAAAATTATGAGTGATGAAAAAAACAAACCCTGGTAACCACACCAATGATCTAGATCGTCCCACACAACCGACGTAAATAACTATCAATAGTAACTGATATACTAGAATATATCAAAATTAATAAAGAAATAACTAAATCAACAATATATAAAAACAATAATAAAAAGAGATAAATATAATATACTCAATTACCAAAAGTATAATTATAATAATAAAACTATAAATATATAAAACATAAATATAACTTAAACATTTTCTAATAATCTAAATAATAAAAATATAAAAAATTAATATAAAAAATAAAAAATAATAGAGAGAATAAAAATATAAATAAATAAATATAATTAAATAAATAAAGAGTTCTTGCAGTTACTAAATATTAAAAAATAGCGCTTCCGTCACAAGTCCAATGTCAACTAAAGCCGTGGACCCCCGGAGACAACAAATGCTGCGCCCGCTCACTAAGAGTAAATAAAAACATAAACGTATATACTCTCGTATTGAGGAGATGCAACAATCAGCCTGAAAATATCTTAAGAGATGAGTTATCGTTTTATGGCACTTCAATTTCGCTCTATTTTTTATTTTTTGGTAATGCTAAGCGCCAAAACATTCAAATCGGTACACAACAGTACTTTACTTATCAGCAGATAAATTCTAGGCTCCACTCTATTAGTAACCTGTAACTTTTCCAAACCGAACACTCCCGTCACCGGAGTATCCTGGCCTTGGGAATTTTTCTTGTTTGTCTTCTCTTCTAATCGGTAACACCTCGTCACAGTGCTAAGAGCCGTTGGCAATATACATCCCATATCTAAGGATTACTCAACTCAATGCAGACTTTCCGTATCAGCCTGCCGAGCATGGCGTGCTCATACTCCAAGGGGCCCATGCGATGTTGCAGAACGTCCTCTCCGCAGAGGTCTGACTGTCGGGTCTAAGGGCAGTGATGATGTTATTACAAATTCACTATCACGTTCCTTCGCGCAGTGCTGTCTCTATATAAACGCTGTTCTGTGGTAGACTAAATTCACCCATGTTTTTAGGAAATTGACACAACGGCATTGTCTATCTTCCCAACAAGGTTATCGAGCACCTTAAGCCCAGCCGTAAAACAAAAACACAGCAGTAGTACACTCCTTGTCTGGAAATCTTGTAAAAACAAGTAAATATATATCATAAAATAATATAACAAAAAAACAGTACTAAGGTGTTACTAACAAAAACACACCATGAAAAAAAAGATAACCATAAAAAAAAATAAAAAAGTTTATATCTATTCTTTAAATAAATTAAATATACTCAAAAAAGTGAACGCACGTCGTTAGGAGCATACAAGAAAAAACCAATAGGAGCGTGACAATAATTATGAGTAGAGCAAGAACCCCGGAATTAGAACCCAAACAACCAAAGAAATCCAAAAGCAACGAGAGAAGGCGTAACTAAAGAACATTGTCACGCCTATATTACAAAATAATTCTCGTAAAACCAAATAATAATAAATAAAAAATAAACAAATAAACATACAATAAAAAAAAATTAAAAAAAAAATAAAAAAAACAAAAATCTAACTTTTAGGGCGAAAAGAAAGACGTCGATGCCACAAACCCCGAGACGAAGCGCTTTCCCTCAACATAGAAACAAGCTAGCCCGAAAAAAAAAAAACACAAAACAGAAGGAGAGAAACAGAGTGATAAATAATAATCAACAATACACCCACGTAGGGCGAGGGGCGCGTCGGTTTTCGGATAAAAAGAAACTCCCCGACGAACACCCAACAGGCAAAAAGACAACCAACAAAGAAAAGCGAAAGGAGGTAAGTCCTACACGAGATGCGACTGACTCTAAAGCAACCCAGAGGAGAAGGGAAGAACACAAAAACAAATAGGGTAATCTAATTCCATGACATTCCGGTCAGTTTTCCCGGAACGGAAGGCACAAGAACTAACGGACCCCACCAAGAACTACACATGCCAGATCTTTACAGCGGCCAGTTAACTCCTCGCTGGATCAACTTTCCTCTTTAGTTTAATAAATAAATAAAAAAATCTACAGAGAAAAAATAATTTACGTAAAAGAAATATACGGATCAGCGTAAAAGCGTTACACTGACAGTCCACTCTATAATAACGATTTATACATCATATGTCCGTTACACACCTTGAACATTCAGATTGCTTCGGATACTACAATATATATACGCTAGCAACAATTATATTAAAAAAAAAAACGAGAAAAATAAAAAAATTTCTACATATAGAGGGCTGACCATTGTGTAAAACAAGAAAAGTCCTAAAATTATCCACACCCATTGTAGCTGGCTACGAGCCGGTGAGGACCATGGGACCGATGAGAAGGGGGACGTTTCAATTACCCGAGGATTAAGGGTATGTCGGAGGAAACCCCCATGTCGACAAATCTCAATAGAACCACGCGCTGAACGTATAATTCGCTCTCGAACGCACCAGATTAAGTCGGATTAACGTTACAATCACCGCTCTTCGGAGCACCCCCAACTCATCTCGGAGAATCATTTGCGCAAAGTCCATATACTAAAACGAATGGCGCTAGGCTCGCAACTTATCTCAGGTATATATCCATCCTCGGGGGCGCGCCCCCGTAGACTTTATAATACAATTACCTAACCGACTTAGAAAGTTTAACCATCTTAGGATTATTCGCGATGCTATATCCCACATATCAGGAAACTTATATCTCAAGTTTTCAGACCATATTTAGCCCTTATACATTTTTAGAGAAAAAGCTGTAGGCAGACGACACTGAAAGTCTTCCTGTCGACTACTCGCGCAAGTGAGTTTATTACATCTGTTAAAAAGGAAGATTAAAGTATTAATTTGTGTTTAAAAAATTTAAATTCACGAATATGTATTGGATACCGTCTTGAAATTTGAAATTTGCTCTCTACATTTTTGGAGAGGTACGAAGCGTTACTATGTTCATATACATTTATAATTGATATTAAAATAAAGGGTTTTCAAAATGGCGAATGAGACTAATTACAACTTTTGATTTAAATTTATGACATAAATATTACGCTTTTGATACAAATGTATGTATTACAGAATTTTGAATGACCTATTCTTCACAAAAAAAAAGAGAATTTTATCAAACCTTTGCGAAATTTGAAGAAGAATACTCGTCTTCATTTCTATAATAATACTCGTGCCTAAGCACGGAGCTAGCAGGATGAAGAATTGTCTTCCTCAATATTAATTTATAATATATATACTATATATTATATAATATATATATATTAATATATAATAATATATAATATATATATATATAATATATATATATATTAACTATATATATAATAAGTATACTTAATATAGGTATATATATATATTCATAAATATGATTTGATAGTTGCCTCTCTCAACAGTGATTTTCGGTTCGACGAGCGCCACTTGAAGTAAATATTATGTAGGGCATATATAATATATACTTACTATATATATATAGTAATGATATAATGTCATTACCATATATATATTATTTATATATAATTTATAATTATAGAATATATATATTGAGATATAATATATATATATATTAAGAAATTCACCAAATATATTATACTATTTGAGAAAATAATAAAAATATTATATATAATATTATAATACATAAAATTGTATATATAATTTAATATATATACTAGTTAGCTATACATGAAATATATAAAACCATATATAATTATATATAGATATATATATAACTACTACTAAATATTATATAATATTATATATATTGTAAACTTCGTATATATATTATATAACTATATATATATAATATATAATATATAAGATATATATATATATATATAGATTATATATATATCTATGTGTTGGGGATATTTTAATTTTGACTTATTTTTATTTTAGAAAAAAAATTCAAAACTTTTGGGTGGAAAATGATTTTTCTTTTTATTTCTCGTATTTTTTTATTTATTTTAAATTTTATTTTTAAGGTTTTTTTTATTTTATTGATCTTATTGATATCGTTATTTTTGACAAGACGTCTACGCGAAATTATAATAATATAAATAAAGATTAAATTATAATAACTAAATATATAATATAGTAATAATAAATAATAATACTATAATAATAACTAAATATATTATAAATAATACTAATATAACTCAGTACTATTAGGTTGGTTGTTTTTTTTAAACAGATTCATAAAAATAATATAAATAGTCATCTAAATAAAAGGTAGATATAGCGATATGGACAGGGATAATAAAAGACTATATATATATACTGTAAAAAGACGCAGAATCCAATCTAGAGTATCCCATTCAATTTACCCCAAAGAGATTTAAGGCATAATTTTTTAATAAAAATTAATGTGTAAATGAATGAAATAGTAATTATAGTTCAAGAGAAGCCACTCATGAGACCACGGTAGTCGAAAAATAAAGGGCAAAAAGCGGGAAATAAAGGAGTCGAAACCACGCTCGAAAGGCGAGTCAAGACCACAAGAAACGATGGAAGATGAAGTGTAAGAAATATAAATAATGAAAAGAAGAAATGAATAATTAAAAACAACTCGCGATTGTCCCCCTCTAAGAATAGTCTGACACAAGTTGGCGAAAAGAGTATTCCGAGAAATATGGAGTGAATGTATATATAATAGGAGGGATAATAAGAGATTCAGGTTACACGCCACCGAAAGGATCCAGGCTGAGGATGCCGGTGGGCGGAACGCCGGAAAAGAGAGATAGATGGATTGGGCGGCGACAGAAAAGGTATCACAGGAGAGACGAAAAGTGGTACGTAGCACTAGAATAAACGGAGTTAACCAAAGGTTTATTAGTTATAGCTGAAGGAACCGAGAATGAAATTAATAAAGAGAGGGCAGGCAAAAAGTTTACAAGCAAAGGCCGGTGGACACATAAGGAAGTAAGTGTCGGCCAAGGAAGCTATAAACCCCATAAGGAAGAAGTACCATATTAGAGAAAGAAAAGTACTAAGAGGAAAGGCGCGCAAACCGGCCGGGGAAGTAAAGTGAGGTCCTGGACAGGGAAAGAAGGTACGTTATAGAAGCTAAACGGCGGCGCGGCACGTGGTAGTGCAGGAAGGCGTAGAAATCCGAAAAAATAATGTAAAGGAATAAACACTATAGAGTGAAGCGGGACGCAGAGATGGTTCGGAAGGAGAGACCCCTCTGAGAGGGCCCAAAATAAGGATGCCCCAAGCAGGCTCAACCCACTAAAAATAAAAAATCAATTAAAATAATAGTGCTGGACCAAAGAAGTCGATTGTAACCATGGCGGAGCGGATAAGTCCTAGACCAGAGGTGGTAAGCACCAAGTTCGATTCGAAATAGAAATGGTATGAATTTGGGTTTTAGCTGCCTGAATGACATTAAAAGATTGAAAAATAATAAGAAAGACGGCGCAGGGAAACCCAATTGAAGAATCCACCACAGGAATCTAAGTAGTAGATGTCCCAGCCGAAGACTGTGCATTAATATAATGATAGCGGAGATGGGGGAAAAGGAGAAAATGGAATAGACCGGTGGAGAGTGAAGCAGGGGACCGCTAGGGGAGAGTGTTATGTTCCTTTTGTACACGATACTGAAACCTGTCGTCGGCCGAGTGGTCAACAATAAATTTAAAAATTAATAATTTAAGAAGCCGAGCCGATCCTGAAATGAAAAAGGCCGGACCCTATTTGTAGAAAGCTGTCACGCAAAGAGTGCAACCCATTAAGTGGAGACATATGAGACAATAGAAGTAATAAGTACGATAATAAGAAAGCAAGACATGAGGCCATCGTAAAGTTGAATGTTGGCATATGACCGCCCGAATAAAGTGGCGGAAGATCACGCATAGAGATGAATAATTGAGGAAAAGATAATACAAGGGATACATGATTAAGCAGATTAGTGCCACGAGGTTGAGATCGCCTCGGTTCCTCAGTTCAACCATGAACCTTTCGATTGGCCAGAACGTTAACTCATGGAAGGGAAGGCAACACAGAGCGGGAAGGTAGATGTCCCTATAAGAGAGGAGGAACAGCCGACCGGCGGCCGACTCCCGTGGGAAACCCCCTGTTGGTATAGTGTATCTGTCCTGCCAAGGTTAAGACAGAATGAACATATAACATAAAATTATAAAGTGTGTTGAGAGAGGGACCGGGCGCCGATTCGGCCCCCCGCATAGAATGTGGTCCGGCTTATTCGTGTTGCGAGACGACCCGCTATGACATAGAAAAAATAACATTACAAGAACGCTTGGAAGGTTACGGAAATTGACATGTATAGATTTTAAATAAACGCTAACACTTGCTCCCCCAAATCTAATATGGTGAGATTAGATGGAGGTAGTATTAGATAAATTAAGAAAAGACACACAGTAAGGTGGGCATCTACCAAGGAAAGATATAAGGAGAACCATAGTCATCCCCAAGCCATACCGATCCAAGAACAAGAAAATTAATATTATATAATTAAAATATAATTTATATAAAGTAAATTCATAAAGATCCGAGTCAATGTAGGTTCCATATCATTAAAGAACTGTTATATATATACTCCCAGTAGCGAATCACATAAAAATTGAAACTTAAATTTATTTAGTTAAAGAATTTATAAAATATATATATTATTGATTATTAATTATATTTATGATATTATATGTGGAGGTATTATGTAATACTTAATAGTTTAGGAGCATGTATCTAGGATAGCCCATTGCGGATCATTTATATACCGAGTAATTAATTATATTATATGGACATAATTAATCACATTTGAGTGATATAACAAAATTAAATTCATACTAATTATATGTATAAATTGCAAAAGCTAAAGAACATGGAAACAAAGCTTCTAATCAAGTATAGGTGTTATGAAGCTTAGGTAAGCACAAACAATACGGCGATAAATGACTTACTTCTGTCGTATGTACTTATTCTAGTAGGTAATCATTATTTGGTATATTATCACATCTCATGGATGGGGACGAGACATCTCTTTAAGGGATTAATGATCAGAATTTCATACTTCATCTCATTCGCACCGGGTTTTCTTTCATGATCTTTCTATCTTCTTCTGATACTATCTTTTGAGTGGGACCCTTTCCTTCGAATTCTTCCAATGTGCCAAAAGATCGCTTTCAGCTCTTGTCTTCCCATTTTTTTGTTACCCCTTTGTCTCCACCTATATTATAAATAACCCATTCGCAATTGGTCTTTAATTTACTACTTATTCCTATAATATAATGAGCAGAATACATAGCAACACAATTTTTTTACTGAACATCTTTATTAATTTTTATTAGCTGGGTTTTGACCTTGAGACATGGGAGCATTACCTATTATAACATGACGGGGCAATGGCATTGAGAGCTTGTCCTTCTCAATTCATGATTGAAATTGGTGGTGATTTGGTGTCGACTTTGCGTAAACCAAGTATCTAAAAAGGTGAACACTGCCGCTTCAATGTGTGAAGTGGTATTTGATGTAGGCTGTGGGAAAATAGATTAGTGAATCATTCCCTGGGATTTAGGTTATAATGAGTTGACTAGGTGGGACCATTCTAGAGGGTATTCAAATGGGTCGGGCTTTAATATAATTTTTATTAAATTAACTTATATCTAACAGTTGGCAGACTGGCGGGACAGTCTAGAGCTAGGCCCAGTTGCCGGCTTCTAAAGTATTATTTCTTATTTATTTTATGGGTTGACTGGGACACTGTAGAGAGAGGGGACAATGCGGCGTCTTAATTACTTATATCTTTTATTTTGGTTGGGACTGGGACAGTTCAATAGGGACTCATGAGGCTTCTTTATTAAAGGAAGTTCAGATTTAATTTCCTTATTTATTATGGGTTGGGGAGGTACATGCCAACATACATGACATTAGTATTTGTGGAGGCTGTGCATGCTGAAGAGTTTATGCTCTGACTACCTGAACTGTAAACATCTCTATAAATTTGACTGTAATAAAGGTAAAATTAAGACAGCTGGCATGGTGGAACCTCTGTGGAGTAAAGAACCTGAGGGAGCGATGCTGAAGTTTATTTGAGAAACTCCAGATGAATAGTAAGATCCAGGGACTACATGATAAGGGGAAGATGCCTCGGCATACTTTAAGAGAAAGATCTCATTTCATGACTCCAGGTGGAATCCCCGAAGTTGGGGGCAGAGGTTTTGAGTGGAAAGGAAAAGTGCCAGCGGGAGCTTCCATTGAATAATAAAGGAAAGGATAAAATAATTAAGAAGACCACAGCCGGCGATGTGGGCCCAATGCGCTTTTCCAAGGAAAATTGTTCGCCTAGGAATTGTCTAATCTTCATATTTATGTGTGGATAGTAAATATACAAATTATTATAAAATTAAGTATACGATTAAACTTATAGAATGATGTACAGTGCGCGGGGAATTACAGTTGGAGCTACAGATGGAGATAGGGTTTCTGCGCTACATAGACGTTTGTCCCGGTCAACCGGTATGTAATAAGAGAGTTATTAATGAAAAGTATGGTAAGTGAATGCTTAGTACACAATAGGAGCTAGACCTGGACCTGGAGTTGAGACTGGGCCGGAGGCTGGGACTGGAGCAGGGACTGAATGGTTGGAACCTAAAAGCTGGAGCTATGCTCAAAGGGAAAAGTTGGAACTCATAAGCTGGAGCTAGGAAGTCTGGTGTTTTAAGATTTTAAGAAGGAGGAGGAAGAGGAGGAAGAGGAGGAAGAGGAGGAGGAGGTGGGCTAGGTGGATAAGTTGGTATTAGAGTATCTCCTTCTGTGTCCATTCCTCTGACTGTAGTTTTTCCTGGTGTCACAAAAGAGGGAAGTTTCAAAAACCGAAGAAATTTTCGATACCCACGAACAGTGATGCTAATGGGGAGACCTCCAAACTCAACAGGAAATTTTACGCCATTAATATTTACTTTAGTAAATGCGTCAATAAATTTTATTACAAATGTTTTTTCATGTAACGTAAATCTCTGTGGTTTTGCGTCTAGAAAGAGAGGAATAACTTTTTCTGTGGTTTTGCGTCTAGAAGAGAGGAATAGAACTTTTTTAGCATTAGCAATTAATTCATTGTTTAAAATGTTAGTACCTTGATAGGTAGAACACTATGCTAATTCTATCAATTGCTCTCTTATTCCATCAACCCTTTTGCATTTTGGTCTGCCTCTTCTCCTATTATATTACCAACCACTTCTAGATTTAATGCATGAGAGTAAATTTATACGTATTAGTTCAGCCCTATTTAGATTAAAAATTAATCTTCAACTCTTGCCCAAGAGATGATATATTTGAGGAATAATTGGTATTTCTTGTTTGTCCGATAATAACTTTTGGCAGTTTACCATCTAAACAAAAATACCGATTATTCACTTACATTTTATTCTATCAAGCAAAGACGAAAAGAACAGATGATCGGGGCCAATCTCCATCTATGGTAAAATCTCTATTACCATCTCCTATACTCATAGGCAAATAATTCTTATTTCAATAAGCTCTTGAGTTGGTACACCTAGTCTCACTCTGTGAGCTTCTCCATCTATGGTAAAATCTCTATTACCATCTCCTATACTCATAGGCAAATATCTCTCATCTATTGTTCCAAAACTATACCCATATCCTATACTCAAAGGCTTTAAAATAAAAGGCTGCAATGCCATACACAACTAAAGAATTAATACATGTGACTTAGTTTACATGAGTCATGTTGACTGAGCTCCAAGAGAGCGAGTTTAAAAGATAGTTGGTAGCTTCATCCAACTATGTCCCCAAATATATAGATATTGCATTGGCCGATGTCAACCATAGGTTTACGAGAGTACAACATTCGAGGAAAAAAAATAGTTATTAAATAATAACCGTCACCTTATTTCCTATAATCACTTAGAGTCTGAGATTCACTATTATATAGTATGGTACACTCTATCCTATTTCTTAAAAAACGTCTGTTTCACTTGTCTATTATCTTTCTAATTGAAAGTTTAAAAATTTGGAAAGATATACCGGTTTCTATTTATAATACGTGGATCTATTGGATTGATATAATAATTAATCACCCAATTTTGAAATAAGAATCTATATAACAATGACCAAATATTGAAGTTGAAGAAGGATAAGTGTTAAATAGAGAACCAAAGTATTCTTAACTAATAAACATAGTAATCTCAGATTGAGCAAAAAAAAATTTTTTTGCATGGATATTATATTTTAAAAAAATCAAAGTAAAGAGAGAAATGGATATAAAGTTACCGTTTTTTATTTTTCTAACTCTTTCTGGAAAAGATATATTTAATAATCTATTTATTCCAATTATAATGTTATAAATAATTTATAAAAAAATCAAAAATAAAACCCACACTTAAAAACATTTCTTTATATTTACTATTATTACTAACTTACTACTACTTTTATTCCGTTTAGTTAGTAAGATACTCTCGATGCACATAGTCATCGGACTAGGAAGGTTTGGTGTGTCACAAAAAATTATTATACAAACGAATACTATAGCAAACAATAATATCTATAATTTATAGTATAAATATCAAATCCATATTCCACGATCATTGAGCAGTTACAATATTAATTAAATAAATATAATGTCACCATTGTATAAAAACATCAGGATATATAAATATTCACTATTTAATATAATTATTATTATATATTATTATTATTATTAATATTTATTATTATTACCGTTCCTGCTCTAATAATAATAACTATTATATAACAATTATTATTATTATAATTTTATATATATTAATTATTATATTATATTTAATTATATATTATTATTATTATTATTATTATTAATATTAATATTATTTTATTTAATTTATATAGTATAATATTAATTTATAATATATTTAATTTATATAATAATTATATATTATTATTAGTAATTAATTATTATAATTATTAAATTAATTATTTATAATTTAATTTAAAATTACCTTCCTTGCCATTCTACAACTATATAAATCCCTAACTACACTATCTTGCATCATCTCGATTTATCCTATATCATTCATCATTACCTAATACACTATATATTCACCTAAAATTATTTTAATAACTCAGAATAACTTAGTTCCCAGCTGTTCACTATTACTTAACTAATATAATACTCACACTGAAGGAGTGTCCTCCACTTCACAACCATTAAACCAATTTAATCATTAATAAAGCCATCAATTATTCCCTATCGAATTTAAAACATTTGCAAGCCGCTCGCTGTCTCAGTGACACACCCTGGCAAGAAAAGTCTCTTCTATCCTATCCGCTTACAGCCCCAAAACTCCCCTTCAGGTATTTTCACCACACAGCAACCACGAAATCAACTTACCGGCAAATAATAAACTATAGCAGTTTAAGTGAGCGGCAACCCTCATTTCTCACATCAATCATCTCCACTGTGCGTGCTAACACAATAGTCCTGCCATATTTCCCCAACCTTCGAATATATCTTGTTCAATAACCTCTCCATCTGGCATTTTATAACAGAGAAATCTTAAAAAGAACCAAAGAGAGAACACTTAAACAAACCCTGTCTTTACAACCACCCTCTTCTTAGAATTCCATATATCCAGACTCACCTATTGAACCCCAGTCCATTAGCTTACAGGAATGGCGACGACCTGTGCCTCTCAATAATTTGCCTCTAGGGTGTGGACGGAACGGGGGGACTCGTCCCTCCTCATCTGGGTGACCCCCATCGTGGCTTTAGGTGCGAGCCACCATTTAAATAGACAAGTGTGGAGAGAGTAATACTACGAAGGTTGAGTGATTAATGAACAGTTCTCCTTGGTTATTATTCTAATATTGTCCATTATATGATGGAATGGGGGTGCTTATTCTAGAGGGCCAAGTTTCGAAGGGGGTGGACAGACGGGGGGGGTAGGATGAGCGAAAAGGTGCAAAACGGTCGTTCTCAGACACCGTTCGGTGGTAAAATTGGTGGCACACCTAGATGGCAGAGTGAATTAGACCACCGACTCCTGTATGAGAGAATCCTAGTGCGTGACCTTATTATTTATCTACGCTCTAGTGACTTTGGTTCTGGTAATTTTTCGTTAAGTTTAATCATAAAACGAAAACTTATACATAGAGGCTTTGTACGCTGATTGCCATAAATATTGTTAATTAATACTTTGTAAGTGTTGCATTACCTTTTTTGTTTTTATCTTTTTTTGTATTTAGTATGTTTTTTTGTTTTTTGTTTTTGAATGTTATTTTTTTGGTTTAGTGGTAAACAAGATTTTCTTGGCAGGGTAGATGAGAGTGCTTTAAAAGAGCGGGCTTTTGAAAATATCAGACAACTTGTGGATGTACAATAAAGAGAATTTAAAGGTTTGATTGTGTAAGATTTTGGGTGTAGTTTTTAAGGACTTCTCTTCTTCTTTCTGTTTGAAGCTGGCCTATGGTGTGAGATCGGATGAGACTACTGAGGTGTTATTGTAAAGAATGTTATTTAGGGCTATATATAGTCGGAATGAAAGGGTAAACGTGAACGATAGCAGAATGAGTATAATAGATGTGTAGGAAAAGTTTTTGAATTGGCTATATGGAGGAAGGTGCTAGATTAAAACTATATATATATATATATATATATAATATTAATAATATATATATATCATATTAATTACTACATATAGGTATAATAGTACCCTCCCAATTTAAATCTATATATATATATATTATAATATATATATTATATATATATATATATATATATATAATATATATATATATATAATATAATATCATAATATATATATATATATATTAGCACAGTATCTCATTACCTTTGCTGGCACGTATGAATTTTATGCTAAAAGAGGGACTAAGGCTTTGATGATGCTGTTCTTATTAAACTAGGCGATTTTCTGTTTTGTATCTTAATGGGGTTTGTTTGTACCTTGTTTCATATTTGTACTATATGATCTAAGTATTGAACACTATTTTTTTTACGTTAATCAAATGGTCAAGAAATGTGTATTTATTGTAGATTTTTATTTCTAATTTTAGTTTTCAATGTGGTTTTTCGTTTATTATTGGTCTCAATTCTTAATTGGGTGTTTTTTGTGCCTTATTGTGGTGGTGTGAGATAGATATTGTGGATACTCTGTGAGGAATCTAAACTATTATATAAAGTTATAGTTGATGTGTATGAGAGAGGTTTGTATAAGAAAGGGGTCACCCAATGAAGAGAAATAAATGGGATCAAAAACAACGTTGAGTATGTTTTGGTTCATGTAATGCACAAGTGTATTGTACATGGGTTCTAAAGATAACCAAAAAAAACCGATATGATATGCTAGTCGGTGGATTAAAAGCGAAGAAATGTATAGTGGGACTCTGGAATGTGTTTGGGAGCCGGATATTTCCCGGCTGGGTTGGAGACAGAATCCCGAAAGAGAAATAGTGAGGTGAATAATGAAGTCATATCAACTTATCTGAGATGTTACTGAAGGAAGAGAAATGTGAGAGTCTTCTGTGGTTAGCGAGCGCGCGAGAAGTGAAAGGTTATATCTATAGTGAATGGCGGGGGAATTGTGATGGGGGA
The DNA here is from genome assembly GCA_015478945.1 of Trachelipus rathkii. Lineage (NCBI taxonomy): Eukaryota > Metazoa > Arthropoda > Malacostraca > Isopoda > Trachelipodidae > Trachelipus > Trachelipus rathkii. The sequence goes on along the minus strand of JABUQX010065564.1, from coordinate 11,637 downwards.
TATGGTTGTGGCCCACCTTGGTTGCGCACATGAGTGTGATTAGAACCCTTCAAAATATAACAACGTGACGATCTATCTCAAGTGCAGTCTCCATCGCAACCTGCACGTCTCTATTGTATATGCTTAGAATAGATGGTGGAGAATTACTCTGACTCGAAAAATGAAGTTGCGCCCACTAATTTAATCGACTAGGGTGTACTGAGGCGGAGGCTCTTTTAAACAGGTCAAAGCTAGCGGCTTTCTTTCTCGACTTCGTGTCATGCTCTTTCCATTTTCTACTCTAATTTCTATTATCCTTGATGCCGTCGTCTCACTCTTATTCCCATTCTTGGGAAAAAATAATAAAAGGAAAGAAAAATAATTACAGTATAATTAATTAATTAATTACTGATATATTATTATTATCATTATTATTATTATATTATTTATTTTTTTTTTTAAACCCGAAACAAAATCTAGTATGAAAACGAAGATTAAATAGGAGATAGTAAAATAATTAGTTAATTATTTGCGATTAGTTATTTTATTTACGATTTCTATCCAGACACCAAATTCAAATTTAACTTAGAACAATAGAATAATTCTTTTTTTCAGTCTATTATCATAACATGGATGTTGAAGGAGCAACTTTATTAAGGTCAATGGTTTTTTCCACACTCTGTGAGTAACGAGTAAGTACTATAAGGAGGAGAGAATTCAAAAATATATAAAAATAGGCTGAAAATTCAAGAACTCTCCCTTATCAAATGTGAACTATACTTAGAGCACGGTGTACATTAAACCAGATGCATCATCAGCTAGCCCGGCCAGATATCTCATTTTTAGTGTGTACGATCTATACAGCTAAAATAAAATAAAGAGTCAATTCATAATTGATGTGCGAGTTAGTAGTTTGCGTCGGCTTATCAGCTCGTGGGTGTGTAGATTTGAATGAATGACTAGAAGAGATCCAAGAAACTCTCTGTCCCATGAGGATTAAGAGCGCGGTGAGTGGACAGCGCGTGTGTATACATAACATTATGGAGAGCGACAACTGGATTAGATTCAAACTTTCATTGAATTTACAGAAAATGTCATATTATATTAGGCAATAAATCTATAGAAGATAATTTCAATTTTATATCACACATATATGTGTAGAAATACGCTTTTATCTCGTTATCTCCTCTTACATAGCAGTGACAAACAATCGATCATCAGAAGTTAGGACCGAATATCTAAATCTTTTGGACAGAGAAAAAAGTGTATAATACTTAATAAGGAAAAAGGAACACCTCACAGTGTTGGCACTGAGCTAGTTCAGCATTTATAACTACGTTATATACTACTATAGCATGAAATGAATACTCTTTAGTCCTTGCCTGATTAAAGATTACTAAGTTCACATGTCCGGCGTAATCGTGAAAATAAAATAAATTACGTTACTATCTGACTATAATGTACTTATCCATAAAGAATTAGGACCGTTGATTAATATTGAATTCTTATAAGAGGAAATAATTTTAGTGAGACGGTCCGTGAGCTCTGGTGTCATGTTTTATCTATATGGGCGAGAAGAGTTACTTTTAAACGTAAGTATAGTGAGTATGTACTATCCTAACATTGTGTACTAGTCCATTAAATAATGTCGAATATTCATGAAAAAGAAAAAACGCTTTTACGCGCTCATTGATATTTCAGTCAAGTGTATATTAATTGCATTATATACAGGAGGCGCGAATAACAGCCTGATTGTTTTGATAGCATTCTCATGACTTGAGTGTAAATGTAGGCAGTGACGATAGACACCTTGATGACAAAGACTTATCTAGAGAAATAATATCTGTGTAAACAGCTTAAATTTCAATTCTAATGATTCAACTCTAGTTCCTTGAGTATTTAACCATACACTACCCTATTTTAAATCAAAATCAACAAGGAGCTCTTCAGTTTAAAGCAAACTTAAATTGTGCTTTATCATGGGTTGAGAAGGGTATTTGATATAAGATTACAGTATTGGTAATGAAATCATTTATACTATGCTAGGTAATTACTTCGCAAAAATTTACTAATCCATATGAGGTTCATTACTGCTAGTGTCCTTGCATGATTTCTAAATTGCGGAGCTAAGTATAATATTGTACTCTGTGTGCAACGATTCACCTTATATCTCCGAATAAAAATTCTACAATTCGGCGTAATCTCATATACACGGGTCTCTGATGCTGAGAAGACTACCCTTTGAATATTGGACATAATAACTAATAAACCACAAACTTTCCTTTTCAGTTTTTACAAAAACTCAAAATCATACAGGTGATCATACAATTTAATAAAGAGCCTACTAAAAACTCAAAATCATACAATTTAATATCCACTAAAAGTATCACTCTTAAAAGAATAAAAGTATGCGTCAATTCAACAGCCCGTGAGTTCTTATACATCTAACCATACATTACCACTTATAAAGTAAAAACTCAAATCATCCAATTTAACTTTAATAAAAACTTCAGATATAAAGAGAAGTATACCTGTGAGAAAATACCCCGATCATTCAGGAAAAGCCAGGCAATCAGTTAGATATAAATCAGGAAAACTTTCTAACGCTCTGTCATTTATCATAAAGTAAAAAGATAAAAGGGAACAATTCAGTCGTAAGTTGAAGAGGGTACATAGAAAAACAGCAAAATGAAACTTGGCTTGACCAAGGTCCATAAAGAACTTAAAACTAAAAGAATGAACGCCATATTTTGCTTAAAAAAATGATGATAGAATATACTTATATACTATACGAATATAGCTGAAAGAAAAGAGAAAGATATCAGGAGTGGTTTGATAGAAAGATTTTGACAGAGATATCTATAGTGTGTAAAATGAACATTTTATAAGTGTGGTATATGGATTTAAAAGACATGTTTAGTATAAAAGCGAACATAAGGTGCATAAAAGCATTTTGTATGTGTTTTTCATTTAATAGTAAAATCTAAAGACTGAATACAGAATATATTAAAGGTTTACCAGTTTTAATATTTTTAAATAAAGCAAATTTTCAATTTTAATGATTTATGAAGGTTAATTTATAAAAAGAAAGTGGGTGTAGTTATGATATAACACTGTGAAATAAAGCAAATTTTCAATTTTAATGATTTATGAAGGTTAATTTATAAAAAGAAAGTGGGTGTTTTTTGCTAAAAGTAAAGAGCATTAAAGTGTTATCAAAGCAAATATGTATGTAATCAGCCATTAATACATTTTCCATACCGTCAATAAATTGCTCATTTGAAGCAACTTTATCAGGCCAAATCTCTTCGTTGTCTAGAGAGGTTACAGATCTTCTGTCAGGAGACCACCTTCCTTCACTAGATCCTCTCTCTTTTCTTTGCAGTTCTCGAATTTTCCCTTTCTCCACCATGAACCTAATGTTTTCCATACATCTGCCGAATTCGTTTTCATTAATTTCTCCCTTTTTAAGCTGATCAGTTAACTGATTTATCATGTACTTATAGTTCTCATCAGAGGACTTGGTTGTATCCTCTTCATCTAGAGTCTCAAAGTCCCTAGGTGATTTGTCTGTGCGTTGACACAACTCTTCAAGAAAGAAAAAATTATCAGTTTTACCTAAAACTACTTATCAATATAGTAGTAACTTTAATAACCTTTTCATTTGCTACACAAAATGACTGTAAAAATTTACAAATGATGATATGCAAGTAAAAAATCGAATTAGATATTCTACATGTAGATTAGCTCCTAGAAATGAGATAAGTATGAAGGTGGAGAAAAAATTTAATTCTTATGAAGATGTAATCTCATTTAAGCTAACTATACCTCTATCATGACATATCTTAATGAGACAGATGCACATAGGATCGTGTTGCGTCTACCTCTCTCCCATTTGCCAAAGCCACTTTTCCCTGGGAGATGAAAAGATTATATGAAAAGTTATCAACTTATCAGTTGGAGTAAATAGATTTGGGACATTGATTGTGTAAGTAGAAAAATTCTTTTTTCTGGCTATGTGATAACATGAGGCGGAAAAATAGAAAATAAAATATAATAAACAAAAAGAGAACAAGAAAACAAAAAACAAAGCTATATCATAAAATGAAAATTTTCAGTATTCGTTTTCATGGTATGTGAAGAAACCGTAGATATGCACGTCGATGTCAGATATGACATTTTTTGTAATGATCAAACGGATAGAGTTACATGTCAGGATCATATCAAAGGCGCCTATATATATCAATTTAAAAGGAAGATATAAAATATCAACCTGATCAAATTTTGCTAGATAGTTATACGTTCTATTAATTCCGAGACTAGGTGTCACAGTACGCCTAGATAGGATCCAATAGTATAGCAATGACATTACCATTAAACAATGCGCATCCGAAAATTAAAAAATAAGTTAGTAGAAAAAAATAAATAAAAAAAAAAAAAAATAAAAAAAAATAAAAAAAAAAAATTAAATATATAAGAAAAAAAAAAATACTAACACTTAAAATAACAACTGTGAATTGCTACTGATGTTGTCGTAGTTTTCGAAAGCGAACTTTCAGCCTTAAATTCTCACACTTTATAAGGATGCCAAAGAAGTCTTGTCATCCATCTATTTTGGATTTAGCAGATAAGGATCTTGCAAAGAATCATTCAATCTCTTTTCGTACAGAATATGTTATGCGCTTGAGCGAGATGTGTCCAAAGGCTTAAGAGGCGAAACCTCGGATGCTCTGATTTCTCTTATTCTAGACAAATTTTAGTTGTGGAGCATGCTTATCTCATATCTTCTCAAGTCGGGAACAACTCATAGATACCAATTCTTTATGAGTCAACAAACTTTGAGGAGTGCTAGTGTTTAAGGCCACGTGGTCAATAAGAGCCCAATAACATAGAAAAGTGAGCCTATGGGTTATCAGTTAGTTTGAGTGGTAGAGAAGAGACGAGCTTATTATGAGAAAAGAAAATCGTACAGAAATCAACATCATCCTGCAAGTTCTTTCTCCAGATCATATCTATTATGAATATATATACATTCAATGTGTCAACTATCATCGACAAATTACATCCAGTCGAATTAGTTTACAAAAACCTATATCCATAATAAGTACATGTATGTCTATAATCATGTATAAATTCCATGCAAATAAGAATAAGATTGAACTTAGTTATATATATATTATATATATAATATATATATATATAGTATAAAAGTACCTTGTCATGGATGCTACCTACTCTATATAGTATATATATATATTAATATATATATATAGAACCCTTTATTATATTGATAATATATATATTATAAGCTAATATTTATATTATAATATATAACTATATATATATATCAGGTGGCGGCTCGCGTGGTCAAATCTTTGAGTAGGCAAATCAATTAATATATATATAGAGTATATAAATATATATACTAGGTATACAGCTAACTAATAATTATTATCTTATTATACTTGATGATATAATGACTCAGCAAACATTTCTAGTCTATCAAAACTAATAACAAGGTCCTTATATATATAATATATCTAATAATTATTATACAATCATATATACCCTATATTACGACAGTATTTATATATTTATAGCTATATACTTATACTACTATATACTTTATATATTCAAGCAACATCACCAGAGAATCTGTACTTGAGTTCATTAATGTATCATCTCACTGCTATTTCCACACTATGGAATCAGATATCTCAGGCCACTAAATACATACACTCGAAATAAGAATTTAGTAATTTTTAATAAACTCTAGAATCGAATACAAATCCCAAATATCCCAGCAATTTTTATTAAGAACTAACAGCTCAATTTTAATAAAAACACCACGAAATACGCACTAGTAAACTAAAAATTAATATACCAACTTATATATTATAAATATCGGTAATTTATTAACAACATACAAACCCGCCAATTATTACTCCTATTTAATAACATGAAAATGAAGCAACTCATCCGAGGCAGAAGGCATGCCAAAGTTCGCAAACCGAGGAAAGAGTCTGGACTTCAGCGCGTTTTCTCAGGCACTCTAGTTTTGAGCAAATTAAATTTTAAATGAAATTACGAATATAATAAGTCGGTATAAAAGAGATGATCACAGTTAAGCATAAAAATTATTAATTAGTTAACTTTTATAATGGCCAGTGTTATTAATACAATATTATTTCTTGCCAATGCAATTTAAATGGGGATTATTAAAAAAAAAAAATGACTGCTACTGACTCGTCTGGCACATCCAAAGCTGAAAATTAGAAGAGGAATAAGGAAACTATTTTTTGACTCCGAGAAGTAAACAATTTTCACCGATCGCTACTATTAAAAAAGGAATCGAGTAGAAACTGAATGCCGGCATCTAAAGCTAGCTTCGAACGAAATCATTAATATATATATATTATACCGTATATATATATAGTATATATATACTATAAGAAATAAATTTATAAATATACTATATATATATATATATATAATATAAATATAGTATAAATACTATATATTATATATTATATATTAGCATATCTGTAACTTTTTAATATTTTTGGGCTCACTAAGGCAAGTAGGTGTTGCCTACTCTGCCTACCCTCAAAAACCCCGCCACTAATTATATATATATAAATAATATATAATATATGATATATATTATAATTAGTATATATATGATATATATATATATATATATCATTAGTATAAAATTATATATATACTTAGTATATATATTATATCAATCCACCTTCTTTCCCCAAGGATGGAGGGTAAGGTGCTACACATGCACCGGAAACAGAAAAGTAGAACATGAACAAAGTCAAAATACAAAAAGTCAAAGCCTTACCGCCCCCTCGAATACCTTCAGTGAGAAACTCGTCCAGTCAGAAAAATCCACCTAGAGCTTCACGTGCAGCAGAGCGGGACCCTCACTATGGATCTCGTCAGTGTGGGATTCGGCGAAAATAATGTCCTCAAAGATGGCCCCATTATAAGAACACACGGAATGCGGCCGTTTCTTTGAAGTTGTGAACAGGCACCAGTTCACACAATATAGCTAGGTATTTGGCGTTGACTCTTCAACAATTCACTCCCTTAGCTTGGTGAGATAATCTTGAGAGCGAAGGGTTGAGCGCCCTAAATAGACATCCGCTTATCCATTTACATACATGATTCTGCAAAAGAAATTCTCGTGTCCAGGAATAGCGTCATATCATGAAGACCGTATCCGTGAGTAGGGCCGGACCCATATAATATACCACCCTCAAAGATGACGCAATACGATTCTGCAGTATTCGTGAAACATATTCATCACCAACAACAGCAAAATGCAGATAGTTGAAAATGGATTTGCGGTATCCAACAACAAGCCTAGTCCCACTCTTTCGAGCCTACGACTTACTAACGTCACCGATCAAGTTCCCTTACTTTTAAATCTTCTATCATACATCGTTTTTCATTGTATTATCGGGTGTTTATATTTTGCTATATATCTCACATTTGTATATATGTATTAGAGTGCGCTTATATGCTAATTGTAGCGATCATATTTATTACTCTAAAGGAGTGGTCACAATCACTCATTATCACCTTCCTTTTCTCCCACATCATATCAAATTCACCTATTTCAATTAGTGCCATGTGGGCCATAACACCAGAAGAGGCCAGAATATAATATGTACGGCAACAAATCCATACCCTCGACTAATGATTAAGACGGGTGAAATGCTGTATATCTTCCGCCCTATCATCCGTCATTCGATAACTCGGTGGAACGGGGTATTGTGAAGTTTTACAGCCCCATAAGTATAGATCAATGCAAATTATATTGACCTTCGATTAAAGAACCCCTAGGCCCTCACTTATCAAGATGAACATGCATGTAGTCGCGCGCGCTAGTGTCGCGCGTAAATCATAACGGAGCTTAGCCTAACTATGAGGGATCTGTGAGGGAAAACGATCATTTGTGGCGTCCACACCAAGATACCATTACTCGAGACTGGCTTTACATAATCATGTATTGCATTTCAATTCCTGAGCCTCTATCCATCATATACTTTATATGGATGAAAATTGTAAATTCCATATGGCAGAATCCTTCTCACGCGCTGGTCGGATATAACCTTCTAAGGGCAACAGCATACCGTGATACCCTGCGGTGGAGTGCAACCTATGCGATCAAGCAAGCCGGCAGAGAGTGCAACCTCCCCTGTTCCACCCATATGCATGAAGAATTTAAAAACTTAATTCTCTCCGAGTAAGATTAACTATGCGCGTAACTATCTACCAAATGTATGGGAAGTGCGTGCGCTGCAACCTCTTGCACAGGTTCATCAGATGTGTTAATCCTCTATACGTAAAAATTGCAAAGTGAACGTAAATTGAAATAATGACGAGTTTGGAAGAAAAAAAACAAACGAAAACGATACCTTACAGTGCACTTTATAAATGTATAGCGGATCAAACCCTATCTGAAATAGATTTGCCGAACTATTGTGTAGTTATCTCGTCCTATAGGTCTGGTAGGGAACGGTGATAGTTATCGCAGTGAAATAGATATTGAACCGTCGATACATCGGAAAAGTTTCTTTGCGTTGCTAGTAATCACAGTATATGTCAAATAAAACCGCCCGCACTAGCAAAGCATCGAATGCAGCCCTCCAATACACTCATATTATTCAATACTTAATAATTATGGGAATGTGCGGCGGAGTATAAAGAAAACTGAATAGTACAGGCGGAGGCATTATCTAATGTATTATGCCTATCCCACATACTAGTACTAAACCTAACCAAAACTGTGAGTTTTCAATTCTTTTACGCCGGCACTCGTATAATATCATATATAGCTAATATATATATATATAGTATATATATGTAGATATATATATATATATTATATTATAAATATATATATATTAAATAATATATTATAATATAGATTATTAATTAATAATATTAATATATATAATATATATATATATAATATAATAATATAGTATATAATTTTATCTACATTACAATGATAATGTTGTAAATTCTAAGAAAAAATATTACTATTACTATCATGTAAAACTTGATAATAATGACTGCACGGTAATCTATCTGTGAACCCGGAGACCAATTTTTGAGTTTCGATACTGTTGTTATATTACATTTTTATTAATTAGTCCTAGGTTTCACAAAGTAAGGGTAATTTCTAACTTTTTTAAATATTACAGACTTGCAGTTCTGATAGATAATGAATATATCAGAATACATGTGGATATAATATACAGTACTATTATATTGAGCGACAGAAATATTTTGTTTTCATTCGTAATTAAAAATTTACTTTCCATTATATATTTACAATGTAGATACTAATTTCATTGTAATTTTGTCTAAATAACCTCTTCTTTAAGATTATATATCGATAGAATATATATATAAAGCAATTACAGTAAGATGATTCAATATGCCTCCAATATTATAAAATTTTCCTGTGAACTAAAGGCTAACCATATCCTCACTTAGTACTATAGTGAAATATTTATCTTTGCTTGATAATATAGGTATATAAAGGATAATTATATTTTACGAGTAATTATAACCATGAGAATGGGAGTCACGCTCACCTTATTGTTTAGTTACTATATATTATTAGTCAACACGAGGCTTTGCTATAATATATAGGTTCCGCCTTACCGTGAGCTTCAACTATCATTTCACTCTACCTCCGTGATCTATCCATATAGTCACAGTGTACGGCTTCTGAGGACAGCAGGATTCCGGAGCATACGGCTCCAACTAAGCCCTATGTACAACTAAACATATACAAAAATATCAACTATAAACAACAAATAAACTATACGAAAAATAAATACAAACAAATATAGGTACTATAAATTATATGTCAAATTTATAAACCTAATAAAAGTATTAATAGTAATGCGCTAAAAAAAATAATATAATAAGAATAATACATAAATATATAATAGCGATAATAAATAATAATTTATACCTAAAATATATAATAATTTAATCACAGGATTAGTGGCAATTCTTGTGATAGAAGGAAACAAGTCCTCATAGTGTATATAAAATTATAATATAGATGGTAAGTATGAATCAGCTATGTATTACTATATACGAGCATCGTCGGTATCGAAGAAGCAGATTTATTATTGTTCATTGATATCGAAAATGATATGACGGAGACATGTTGACACATGCAGAGTAATACTCTACAAAAGTATTGTGAATGGCAGGAGGTAATACGCCAAATAAATCGTATGTAGCTGTGTTGATCGTAGAAAAATCGACGTGACACGTGTAGCTTTTTGGACGATCAGACGCGCCTTTATATGTATGGTGCCGTAGTCCTTATAAACGATAGAGTGCAGAATATTAGTATGCATAAAAACCTCTGTTGAGTTAATTTAGCATAAGTGTGCACGTACGTATAACTTCCCTATATTAAGGTCTAATAATGAATGGGTAGATCTATAGGAGAGAACTATTACAATTGATCGCTTTCAGATCGGACACTTATAGAGAGAGGGAAATTGCGCTGTAATATACATAAAGCGTGCAGAGAATGGAGTATATGTCCATATTAACGAATAGACATGGTAGTTTTGTATTTATGAAATATACGTGAGTGTATCAGTATGAGTAATATCTTGCTTTGTGTGTATATAGAAATGGAGAGTAAATTTGAAAGAACTAAATGAAACGTTACATTGAGTATAGTTTGGTCATGTGGAAAGGTATGGATGATAGTCGATCGGTGGTTTATGAATGTATAGTGGTGTGTTGGGAATCGACCAAAAGGTATAGATCGGAAGTAAAAAGTGAGATGGGTCAGCTAAATGATGAATATCTGAGGAGAAGAGAAATGTTAGGTTGGCAAGAGCTGAAGAAGTGAGTTGATATATATTGGAAGTTAGAATGTGAGTCGAGTTTATGTATAGAGGGTATGGTTGATGGCCCACCTGGCCTAAAGTGATACATGAACCATAGCTAACTCACGATATCCATAGTGAGGGTGATCACGAGTCAGCTATATATACTGCCCTAGAATGAAGCTCCATAGAGTGGATTTTTTCTGACTGTACGACGAGTTCTCTAATAAACTAGTAATAGACGAGGTAATATATATAGGTCTAGGTAATGCTGAGGCTGTTCTATTTTCGACTTGTGTCTAATATTCTTTTACTTACTAACTTACTTACTTATTCTGATGCATTTCACTCGCACTTACTTCGGAATCTAAAGTTCAAAAAGAATAGATAGATAGATAGATGTATATATATATATTATGATATTTAATATTAATATATTAATAATAATAATATAATATTAATAATATATATAATATATATATATAATATAGTATTATATAATATTAATATATATTATATATAAAATATATATATATATATTAATATATATAATATATATATATATATATATTATATATATATATATATATAATATATATATATATAAATATAATATATATAATATATAATTATTTAATATAATATAATATTATATATTATATATATATATACTTATATAATATATATACTACTATATTATAATAATATAATATTATAATATTAATATATTATACTGCATTCTCACTATATATTTCTCTCCTTCTTT
>JABUQX010065563.1:7500-18706 GCA_015478945.1 Trachelipus rathkii | reverse complement strand
TGCCCGTGAGGTGTGATTAACCTAGAGAAGTTCCCTCCTTGAATAGGGCTGTGCCCGTGAGATGTGAATTACCAGAAGAAGTTCCCCTCCTTGATAGGGCTATGCCCGTGAGTAGAAATTACCTAGAAAGTTTCCCTCCTTGAATAGGGCTAGCCGTTGAGGTGTGAATTACCTTAGAGGTAAGTCTCCCCTCCTTTGGAATAGGGCTTATGCCCGTTGAGGTGTAAAACTAGAGAAGTTCTCCCTGGCCTTGTAAAGGCCTATGCCCGTGAGGGTGTAAGTACCTAGGAGAAGTTCCCCTCCTTTGGAAAAAGGGCTCCTCAGTGTAGGTGATGAAGTTACCATGAGAAAGTCCCCTCCTTGAATAGGGCTGGCCCGTGAGGTGGAATTACCTAGAGAAGTTCCCCTCCTTGAATAGGGCTATGCCCGTGAGGTAAGAATTACCTAGAGAATTTTCCCTCCGAATAGGGCTATGCCCGTGAGGTGGAATTACCTAGAGAAGTCCCCTCCTTGAAAGGGCTATTCCCGTGAGGTGTGAATACCTAGATGAAGTTCCCCTCCTTGAATAGGGCTATGCCCATGAGATGTGAATACCTAGAGAAGTCCCCTCCTTGAATAGGGCTAGCCCGTGAGGTGTGAATACCTAAAAGAAGTTCTCCTCCTTGAATAGGGCTAATGCCCGTGAGGTGTGAATTACCTAGAGAAGTTCCCTCCCTTGAATAGGGCTTGTGCCGCGTGAGGTTAAGGTTACCTAGAGAAAGTTCCCAATATCTGGAAGTAGGGCATCCCTGAGCGTGTGAATTACCTAGAGAAGTTTCCCTCCTGAATAGGGCTATGCCCGTGAGGTGTGAGTACCTTGCAGAATGTTCCCCTCCTTGAATAGGCTATGCCCGTGAGGTTGAATTACCTAGAGAAGTTCCCCTCCTTGAATAGGGCTATTGCCGTGAGTTGTGAGTTACCTAGGCAGAAAGTTCCCCACCTTGAAATAGGGCTATGCCAGGGAGGGTGTGAATTACCTAGAGAAGTTCCCCTCCTTGAATAGGGCTATGCCCGTGAGGTGTGAATTACCTAGAGAAGTTCCCCTCCTTGAATAGGGCTATGCCCGTGAGGAGTGAATTACCAGAGAAGTTCCCCTCCTTGGAATAGGGCTATACCGTGAGGTTGAATACCTAGAGAAGTTTTACCCTCCTTTCACTAATTACCTATGCCCGTGAGGTGTGAATTACCTAGAGAAGTTCCCCTCCTTGAATAGGGCTATGCCCATGAGGTGTGAATTACCTAGAGAAGTTCCCCTCCTTGAATAGGGCTATAACCGTGAGGTTTGAATTACCTAGAGAAGTTCCCCTCCTTGATTGGGCTATGCCCGTGAGGTTGTGAATTACCTAGAGAAGTTCCCCTCCTTGAATAGGGCTATGCCCGTGAGGTGTGAATTACCTAGAGAAGTTCCCCTCCTTGAATAGGGCTATGCCCGTGAGGTGTGAATTACCTAGAGAAGTTCCCCTCCTTAAATAGGGCTATGCCCGTGAGGTGTGAATTACCTAGAGAAGTTCCCCTCCTTGAATAGGGCTATGCCCGTGAGGTGTAAATTACCTAAAGAAGTTCCCCTCCTCGAATAGGGCTATGCCCGTGAGGTGTGAATTACCTAGAGAAGTTCCCCTCCTCTAAGGGGCATGTATGCCCCTTGAGTGTGAATTACCTAAAGAAGTTTCCCCTCCTTGAATAGGGCATGACCCGTGAGTGTGAATATAAGAGAAGTCACTCCTGAATAGCCTATGCCCGTGCAGGTGTGAATTACCTAGAGAAGTTCCCCTCCTTGAATAGGGCTATGCCTGTGAGGTGTGAATTACCTAGAGAAGTTCCCCTTCTTCAATAGGGCTATGCCCGTGAGGTTTGAATTATCTAGAGAAGTTCCCCTCCTAGAATAGGGCTATGCCCGTGAAGTGTGAATTGCCAGAAGTTCCCCTCCTTGAATAGGGCTATGCCCGTGAGGTGTGAATTATATGGAGAAGTTCCCCTCCTTGAATTAGGCTATGCCCGTGAGGGGTGTGAATTATATAGAGAAGTTCCCTTCCTTGAATAGGGCTATGCCCGTTGAGGTGTGAATTACCTAGAGAAGTTCCCCTCCTTGAATAGGCTTATGCCCGTGAGGGTGTGAATTACCTAGAGAAGTTCCCTTCCTTGAATAGGGCTATGCCCGTGAGGTGTGAATTACCTAGAGAAGTTCCCCTCCTTGAATAGGGCTATGCCCGTGAGGTGTGAATTACCTAGAGAAGTTCCCCTCCTTGATTAGGCTATGACCGGACGTGCTGGAATTACCTAGAGAAGAAGTTCCCATCCTTGAATAGGCTATGCCCGTGAGTGTGAATTACCTAAAGAAGTTACCCTCCTTAATAGGCTATGCCCGTGAGGTAGTGAATTACCTAAGAGGTTTCCCCCTCCTTGGAATAGGGCTATTCCCGTGAGTTGTGAATTACCTAGAGAAGTTCCCCTCCGTTGAATAGTTGCTATGCCCGTGAGGTGGAATTACCTAGAGAAGTTCCTCTCTGAATAGGGCTATGCCCGTGCGGAGTTGTGAATTACTAGAGAAGTTCCCCTCCTTGAATAGGGCTATGCCCGTGTGGGAGTGAATTACCTAGAGAAGTTCCCCTCCTTGAATAGGGCTATGCCCGTGAGGTGTGAATTACCTAGAGAAGTTCCCCTCCTTGAATAGGGCTATGCCCGTGAGGTGTGAATTACCTAGAGAAGTTCCCCTCCTTGAATAGGGCTATGCCCGTGAGGTGTGAATTACCTAGAGAAGTTCCCCTCCTTGAATAGGGCTATGCCCGTGAGGTGTGAATTACCTAGAGAAGTTCCCCTCCTTGAATAGGGCTATGCCCGTGAGTGTGAATTACCTAGAGAAAGCTTCCCCTCCTTGAATAGGGCTTATGCCCGTGAAGTGTGAATTACCTAAAGAAGTTCCCTTCCTTGAAATGGGCTAATGCCCGTGAGTTTGAATACCTAAGAAGTTCCCCCTCCTTGAATAGGGCTATGCCCGTGAGCTGTTGTGAATTACCTAGAGAAGTTCCCCTCCTTGAATAGGGCTATGCCCGTGAGGTGTGAATTACCTAGAGAAGTTCCCCTCCTTGAATATGGCTTTGCCCATGAGGTGTGAATTACCTAGAGAAGTTCCCCTCCTTGAATAGGGCTATGCCCGTAAGGTGTGAATTACCTAGAGAAGTTCCCCTCCTTGAATAGGGCTGTGCCCGTGAGGTGTGAATTACATAGAGAAGTTCCCCTCCTTGAATAGGGTATGCCGTCGTGAGTGTAAATTAACCGAGAGAAAGTTTCCCTCTGAATAGGGCTATGGCCCGTGAGGTGTGAATTACCTAGAGAAGTTCCCCTCCTTGAATAGGGCTATGCCCGTGAGGTGTGAATTACCTAGAGAAGTTCCCCTCCTTGAATAGGGCTATGCCCGTGAGGTGTGAATTACCTAGAGAAGTTCCCCTCCTTGAATAGGGCTATGCCCGTGAAGTGTGAATTACCTAAAAATGAAGTTTCCCCTACGTTGAATAGGGCCTATGCCGTGAGGTGTGAAATTACCTAGTGAAGTTCCCCTTCCTTGAATAGGGCTATGCCCGTGAGGTGAATCTACCTAGAGAAGTTCCCCTCCTTATTGAATAGGGCTATGCCCGTGAGGTGTGAATTACCTAGAGAAGTTCCCCTCCTTGAATAGGGCTATGCCCGTGAGGTGTGAATTACCTAGAGAAGTTCCCCTCCTTGAATAAGGCTATGCCCGTGAAGTTGTGAATTTACCTAGAAGAAGTTCCCCTCCCTTGAATAGGGCTCTGCCCGTGAAGTGTGAATTAACTAGAGAAGTTCCCCTCCTTGAATAGCGGCTATGCCCGTGATGGTGTGAAAATTACCTAGGAGAAGTTACCCTTCTTCAAAGGGCTATGTTCGTGCAGGTTAAAAATTACCAAGAGAAACTCCCCTCTTTGAATAGGGCTATGCCCGTGATTTGTAAATTGCCTAGAGAAGTTCCCCTCCTTGAATAGGGCCATGCCCGTGAGGTGTTAATTACTTAGAGAAGTTCCCCTCCTTGAATAGGCTATGCCCGTGAGGTTGAATTAACTAGAGAAGTTTCCCTCCTTGAATAGCGCTATGCCCGAGGTGTGAATACCTAGAGAGAAGTTCCCCTCCTGAATAGGGCTATCCCGTGAAGGGTGAATTACCTAGAGAAGATCCCCTCCTTGAATAGGGCGATGCCCGTGAGTGTGAATTACCAAGAGAATTCGCGCGCCCCGTTTGTTTTGGAATAGGGCAATGTGCTAACGTAAAGGTTGTGAATTACTGCTAGAGAAGTTCCCGCGTCCGTTGGAAACTCATGCCCTATGCGCCCGTGATGGAATGTGAATTACCTAAAGAAAGTTTCCCCTCCTTAATGCCAAAGATGCTCATGCCGTGAAAAGGTGAGAGTTACGTTATTAGAGGAATGGGTTCCCTGGGCATCCTCGGAACCATTAGGGCTAAACCGACCACGCCTTGAGTGTTCTTTTGGGAAGGATAAGAGAGAGACGTACCTAGTAAGTCTCACTCTCCTGAAATTAACTATGCGCGATGAATGAATAAAGCAGTGTGAATACTAGAATAAATTTCCACTCTCCTTATAAGAACTAGGCAACTATGCCGCGTGAATGTCGCTTACATTATACAGCTAGAGAAATGGCATCCCTCTCTCATGTCAATTGAGACTAATGCTGATTCTGATACAGTGATAAGATTCAATATTATCCTAAGTAGAAGCTTCTCCTCCTGAATAGACTATGCCCGTTATATAGAGTTTGACACTTTACCTCCATAGAGGAAAGATCCCCTCCTTTAACTATCTGAGGACTATAGCAAAGTG
Organism: Trachelipus rathkii; assembly: GCA_015478945.1. Classification (NCBI taxonomy): domain Eukaryota; kingdom Metazoa; phylum Arthropoda; class Malacostraca; order Isopoda; family Trachelipodidae; genus Trachelipus; species Trachelipus rathkii. The sequence continues at coordinate 13,821 of JABUQX010065563.1, read as the reverse complement.
GTGGAGGTTGAAGACCTCACGCATGACAGTTCTTCTCACTGCGCGTGATACTTCCTCCACACCATAGGGTCTCCATGCCGCGGTACATTGAAGATGAGTATGACCTCTAGACTAGAGAAGAGATTCCCCTCCTGAATAGAATATAACATCCGCTATTGCGCCGCGAGAAGAGATCGAGACCATATTAATCACACCAAGAATAAGTCCTTCACCACTACTGATAATATATATCGTAGCTGCCTATAGCCGAGTGATATAGGTTCCATATATATCACTGAGTATAATTGTATCCACTCTCCTTTTGAATTTAATAGCCTGGACAGTAGTCTACTTCTTGAAGTGCCCTACAGTACCTCATCTAGATCACATGTACTTCCCAATCCTCCTGCCAGATTATCCGCTAGCCGCTGGAGGTATTCATGAGATGGTATCTCTGAGTAGGAAAAGTTCTCTCCCCTCTGTTAAAGAATTATTCCAAGACTATGCCCATGAAGTGAGCGCGAGTAATTAAGCTCCCTTAGAGAATATATCCATAGCCTCATATCTTTTGTAAGTTAAGGTCTTGAATGAGTCCTTATAAGGGTGCGTAGGTACATATTATAAGTTCCCGGCGTCGCGTTGAATAGGGCGGTGCCAGTGACACGAGAGTTGTGTGAACTAGTTACCACCAGAAAGTTTCCTCCCTTGAATAACCGATTATGACACTATTTGTACGGCGTGTGAATCTACCAGAATATGTTTCCGCGCTCTTGGTAATATGAAGACCAACAACTTATCGCCACGGTTGCGACGTGTGTGATAATTAGCCTACCACGTATATGCGTTGCGCGCGCTCCTATTACACTGGTTATGCCCACGATTGTAAGGGTCGATGACAGATTTTACTAAGCAGAAAGCTCCCTACTCACGGTTGACATAGAGTGATTTGGGCCTGATGCGCCCGGGGAATGCAGAGCGTGTGGTCCTAGAACCACGAGTCCAGATAATTATTCCATAATGATGACACCGTTCCCCTATCCTTATATTGAACTATACGGCATATGACCCGTGAGTGTTGGAATTTATGTTAACTATAGAGAAGGTTCCAGCTCCACAATTGGAAATAAAGAAAGAACACGATGCGCCGTGAGTGTGAGAACCGTTACCCACGCAAGCACAGTGTCCTCTCCCCTCCTTAGCACACCTGATGTCCCAAGCGCGCGTGAGATCCGTGTGAAATATACTATAGTATCATATCCCGCACCTTCTCAATTTCCGAAATATCTAGTGCTTTGACTTATGCAACGTGAGTGCGGAACTTGATCAGAGACAGAGGTCCCTCCGCTGGAGAGTAGGGGCCTAGTATATCCTGAACTGGAGGTACATCAACAATTCTAAACATAAGTATAGTACGCACCTTCATTGAGAATAATGAAGCTATCGCCGCGTGAAATGTCCCGACTACCTGACTGAGAAAATTATCCCCTTCCTTTGAATTAGAATCTATGCCCATGTGAGATGTAAGGAGCAGTCCTGTACCTCTTGTATGTAGGAAGTCCAACCTCCTTGAATAGGGCTATGCCCGTGCAGTGTGAATTGAAGTGAATAACCTAGAGAAGTTCTCCTCCTGGAATAGGGCTATGCCCGTGAGGTTGTATTACCTACAGAGAAGATCCCCTCCTTGAATAGGGCTGTGCCCAGATGACCTAAGATGCTAATAAGGTGACACATTAGAGACCACATGTCGCCAACTGCGTGGAATAATAAAAGGTGCTATATAGCCACTTGCAGGTGTGAATTAGCCTAGCAGATATACACTACCCTCCGAATCGATGAGGACTTTCAATAACCACATTGTACCGCGTGTTGAGAAAGCTTACACAAATTGAGAAGTTCTCCTCCCTTTAAGGAAATACGCTATCCTATCCGTGCAGGTGTGTAATAAATACCGTAGTAGATTATGTATATCCGTCCCACTTTGCCTAATATTGTCCGACATTGCGTGAGAGTCAGTTGAGACTTCTACGTAGGCAGAATGTCCTCACTCCTGCAACTTTATGCATATCGCCACTAGGTGCTACGGAGATATACATACACAGAAAGATTCCAGCCCGCCCTTGCAATAGGGCTATGCCTCACGGATGCCACGGTGTGAAGGTTTACCGTATATCATACACTCATCCTACCAATAAGCACATCAGAGTGGTCTTGAGTAGCCGAGTGTGTCCGTTAGTAACGGAATTAAATTCTCGCGACAGTATACTCCCCTCTCTGGATACTAGGACAGATATGAATTGACTTGTTGTTACTATAGAATTACTATATATGATAGAGATCAACGTACAGAGTAGACCTCTCGCGTCTCTCTAATTATACCACAATCTATTGCTCCCTGATGAAGATTAATGAACTTTTCTTCTTGTAATAGTGGAATTATGTATTCATCTTCTAATATCTTTGCCTAATTCAAGCATAAATTTATTTCTTTCCTGAGCGTTTTATTAATATCAATGGCTCTTTACAATGTCTGCGAATTAAATTATCCGCTCTATCCCTATTAAAATATCATTCATCATCTTAATTTCTTTAGGGTGATATTTTCATTTATTTAATAATTCTTCTTTCTATTTGTATTTGCCGTAATTACTAGAGATATCCTCCTCTCTGATTCTAACCCTTTGATTTAATCTCATTTTCTCATGAAGAAAATATTCTCGAATTTCCTTTTTATATTGTTGGTTAAGTAAAGGTCTACATTGTTGTCCTTGTTGGAATGTACCACGGCGCGTGTTGTGGTTTTCCTTTATTGCTCGGTGATAATAGCTTAAAGTAGGGATAATTTATTCGTATTATAATGGTTGGAAGTTCGAATGTGACTCACGGTAGTCGTTGGTAGCTTCGCTCTGATTAGTCACGTTCGTGGATGTGAAACCAATCACAGCTTCGTTAGGAGAGCGGTTTTAACTCCGCTTCGTCAGGAGCTTTCAGTTTCTTCATCATTTTGATCAACATCATTAATCTTATTTATTAATAAATATTCAGCCAGCGGATTTGTCTTTTTTGTGATTAACCTCCAGGAAACTTTGAAACTACTTAGCAAATTTAGGCTCCTAATTTCTCGCACATTAAAGTTTTTATCATCGTTTATTCTCTTATATTTGTTTATGATTTCTCTTGACTGAGTTTCTATTTCAATATTCTTATTGGCAAGTAGATATCCGTATTTTCGGAAAACCTTCGTCAGACAGACCAGCAGTCGGTTGGCCTGATCATAATTTCTTTCTGTAGGAGAGAGAACTGAACTATAGAAAGCAATAGGTTGATCGCCTCCGTCAGTAGTGGATAAGATGACTGCTGCTGCAGATACATTTGTGGTATGTATGATAATTTTATAAGTGGAGGAGGTGCCTGGGTAGGCAAGCACAGAGGCATTTTTAACAGCCTTTTTAGCATTTTCGAAGGCCTTATCTGCTATCGAGTTCCAGCAGATGCGGCGGTTCGAGTAAGGTTTTCCTTTTAAAAACATATTTAGGGGCGCTGTTATTTCAGCGAAAAGCGGAGTACTACTGCGGTAAAAACCTATCTTTCCCAGGAAACTTCTTAATTCCTTGATGGTCCTGGGCTTTGGGGTGTCTAGGATGTCCCCAATTTTTTCATGATTCGGTCTCATACCGTTTTCATTTATGGTATATCCCAAGTAGTCAATCTCTTTTTCGGCAATTTGGCACTTTGCGGGATTTATACTGATGTGCAGGTATTTCAATCTCCTTAGTACCTTCTCCAGGAGGATTTTGTGCTCATCTTCGGTCTTTGTGTGAATCAGTACGTCATCCATGTAAGCCTGAGTATTGGGGATGCCTTGCATGACTGTATCAATGTAAGTTTGAAATATAAACGGAGAAGAGGCGTACCCCATCGGAAGGCTCCTGTAGGTGAAAGAACCGACGTTAGAAGTGATGGTAAAGTACTTTTGTGAGCTGGGGTCCAATGGTATTGAGTAAAAGGCCTGGGTTAAATCCAAACGAGTGTATAGCCTGCTCCCCTTCAGGTTTGAGATGGCATCCTGAAGGTGCGGGAGTCCATAGATTTCTATCTCAGCTCTTTTGTTCAGCTCTCTAAAATCGGAAATTATTCTTACTCGATTTCCGCTTTTCTCTAGAACACTCATGGGAAAAGACCAGGGTGAGTTGCTGCGGCGTAGGACTCCTGTGGCTACTAGGTTGTCAAGTTCTGCTTTAGTTTGAGCATAAAGCTTATGGGGTACCCTCCTTGGTCTGAGGGAGATGGGAGGTCCCTTTATGTTTGCTTTGTAAGGGTAAGCGTTTGCTAGTTCTATTAATACTTTTTCTGGGATAAAGGCGGCCTCTTCGTCAGCAGTTTCTTGGCCGTCCTCACCTATTAATGCTGTGCTCATTCTCTTATTTTTATTCTTATATTTTTCAAAGATTTCATTCCACCGTTTATCTTGTTTCAATTTTATATGGTGGTTTTCAGGGAGATAGGGGTTTACAAATAACTCTGAATATTTCAATAATATCTCATTAAAATTTAAAGAACTATGAGGTACATGCACAGAAGGAGGAGGAGAGAGATTTGAGGAGGAAGAGGTAGGCACATCATTAATATTAAAATTCACATTTCTACTCAATTTTATGGTGTTATTGGTGACTGAGTCTATCAATAAGTCTCGTTTAAAATTAATGCCCATCTCAAAATTCTTTAAAAATGATAACCCTAGAATGTTTGTACTTACATTAGCTACATAAAAGGTATCCCGATATTTACGACCCAGCCCAAGATCGACTTCAATATTTTTAATATCATAAATAGCAATTTTTGAGTTGTTGGCGGCAAGCAGATATCCTATAGGTGCTTTGTGATGGTCATAGCACCTGCCGTTCAGGAGTATTTCACGGAGCCACAGTCTACCAAGTTAATCGATCTTATTTAGGTGTATAGACTGTATACAAGATCAAAATTGTCAATCTTGGCAAATCCCTTTTGTCTCCCTCAACCATCGGACTGTAAAACAGTTTTACTACTTAATAGTGATCGTCAACAGCACTTAAATCAGTCGGGTCTGACAGAATATTTGCTTCATTGCTTCCACTTTCACTTGTATTGTCGTATAAAACAACCCCCCTTAAATAAATTTGATTTTAAAAAAAAAAAGGGGGGAAACCCCGTTTTAATCCCCCCCCAAAACATATCCCACATGCAAGGGACTGACAGTAGTAATAAAATGATTATTTTGTACATTACCAAAATTGTTTGAAAAGCTGTTCAAGACCTTGTTGAATCTTTCTATTTAATGTAACATTTTTATACATTGATTCTATTTTTGTTCTGTGGACTACTACTATTTTTCATTTTTAAATTTTTAGAGTTCTTTAAGCAAAAAGGAGCATGCATTCCTTGTACATTTTGTTGATTTAAATATGGTTCATTGATAAAATTTTTATTTATTAATTCAATATTTTCAATTTTATTGTCCTTTATAATGTGATTTATATTTTTCACTTGGTTAGTGCTGGTAGTTGTATCTATATTTTGCTCATTTCAGTAACGTTAATTTTCATGTGATTATTAATAATAAATTATTTTCGATTATTAGTATATTATTATTATTATTATTATTAATTATTATTATTTTTATTATTATATTGATTATATTATTATATATTATATATTATTATTATTATTATTATTATTATTATTATTATTATTATTATTATTATTATTATTATTATTATTATTATTATTATTATTATTATTATTATTATTATTATTATTATTATTATTATTATTGGTAGTAGTAGTAGTAGTAGTGTAGTAGTAGTAGTAGTAATTTTGCCACTATTTATTATTGTTAATAGAGTTATTATGATTATATAATTTTCATTTAATTCACCAGCACTATGATTTTGTAAGTTTATTTCATTACACTCATCACTGTTTGTAAGATGGTCATTTATCACTTGGATGGTATTATGAAATCTCACTTTTCTGTTGTGAGTAGGATTTTCATGGCTGCTGTTAGATGGTAAATTTCGCAGCCTCTTTAGGAGTTTCCCGACGATGATGGGACATTTGGTATAGCATTTTTCTCACTATTACTATATATTAATGGGTACAGAGGACACTCATTACTCTCACATCGGTAGGCTTTGAAGAGATAGCGACCATGATAATAACATAACTGGTTTACGGCGTTATTAAATGCCTTACTATAACCATTGGCATCTGATCCTGAGTAGCGTGACCTACTTTTGTCGCGTGTCCTATTTCCTCTCTCAGCTGTGTCGGGTTGGCTTTTAATGAACTGTTGAAGTGAGCGAGCGA
>JABUQX010065563.1:0-2500 GCA_015478945.1 Trachelipus rathkii | reverse complement strand
TATTCTTTAAATCTAACTTGCCGCTTCTAAAATTCAATTACAAACACGAATAACTAAAGAAGAACCTTTAGTAGGGCGGAGGATGGGGAAATTGGATAGTGGAATGCATTGTGCATGTTCCCTTGTCCCGCACACTGGTAGTACCTCTGGTAAAAAAGAGCGTAAATTACACATTAAACAACCAAAAATTTAGAAATTTTCAAGGTAATAATAATAATAATAATAATAATAATAATAATAATAATAATAATAATAATAATAATAATAATAATAATAATAATAATAATAATAATAATAATAATAATAATAATAATAATAATAATAATAATAATATTTTTATTATTATTATTATTATTATTATTATTATTATTATTTTATTATTATTATTATTATTATTATTATTATTATTATTATTATTATTATTATTATTATTATTATTATTATTATTATTATTATTATTATTATTATTTATTATTATTATTATTATTTTATTATTATTATTATATTATTAGAAGTAGTAGCTAGTATAGTAGTAGAAGTAGTAGTAATGAGTTATAGTAGTAGTAGTTAGTAGTAGTAAAACAAGCAAATGTTTATTTTGTTTTTATTGCACAACCGCAACCTCAACCGCGGTTATTGAAAAATTTAAGAACCGCATAAAAACCGCAACAACGGTTGTGTAAAAATTTAGCTTCGCTGTATCACTAATATATATATATATTATATACATATATATATATATATATATATATTATATAATATATATATATATATATATAATATATATATATATATATATATATAATATATATATATATATATATATATATATTATATATAAATATAATAATTATAGAATATATATATATATATATAATATATATATATATATATATATATAATTATATAATAATATAATATATATATAATATTATAGTATATAAAGATAATATTATTATTATTATAGTATATATATACTAATACTATATATTATTATATATATATAATATAGATATATTATATATATATATATATATATATTATAATATATTAATATATATATATTATATATATATATAATAATATATATATATATAATTAATATATATTATATATATATACTATATATATGTATAATATATATATATATATATATATATATAGATATATTATATAATATATATATATATATAATACTATATATGATATATATATATATATTATAGGTTATAATAAATATACTATTATTACTATTATATTATATAGATGATATATATATACTATTATATATTATTAATAATATATAATATTATATATATATTATATATTATACTATATTTATTATATATAGTATATATATATACGATATATATAATATAGTATATATATATATATATATATATATATATATGAAATATATATATATATATATATAGATATATATAACTATTAATATATATCATATATATATATATTATATATATATAACTATATATATACTATACTATAGTTAATATATATAAGACAAATAATTATGATGATAATATTACGATATAATAATAATAATAATTAAAAATAATAATAATACATAATTAATAAAGTAATAATAAGTATAATAATAATAATAATAATAATAATAGATAAATAATAATAACAACTAAAATAATAATAATGATAATATAATAATAATACTAGTAATAATAATAAATAATAATAAAATGAATAATAATATAATAATAATAATAAATAATTACACTAATAATATAATAATTAATCAATAAATAATAATAATATAATAAATATAATAAAAATGAATAATTCAATCAATAATAATAATAATAAGAATAATAATAAATAATAATGATAACTCTATAGTAATAATAATAATTATAATGTAATAATAATAATTGAATAGATATAGATAAATATAATCAATAATATAATATCGAATCAATATATATTCAATAAATAATAATAAATAATAATAATCAAATAATAATGAATAATACATTAATAATATAATATTGAATAGAATTATTCATGAATAATTATGATAATAATAATCATAATAATAATAATTCACATAACTAAAATAAAACAATAATAAGAATAATACTTAATAATAACAATAATACCACTAATAATAATAAGAATTAATAATACTATAATGTGCATAAGTGAAGATAATACATAAATGATGACATAAATACTCGAATCAATACCTGTATTAAATGACTATAATTCAAAATATAATACATATAGTGACGGAGTCCTATGTATAATAAATATAAAAACCCATAATTAAATATATAATAATAATAATAATAATAATAATAATAATAATAATAATAATAAAATAATAATAATAATAAAAATAATATTAATAATAATAATAATAATAATAATAATAAATAATAATAATAATAATAATAATGATAATCAATAATAATAATATAATAATGAATAATAATAAATATAATAATTAATAATACTCTCTCTT
>JABUQX010065562.1:47500-54938 GCA_015478945.1 Trachelipus rathkii | reverse complement strand
ATATATATATATATATATATAAACTAATAACTATATATATATATATATATATATATATATATACTATATATATATGCTATATATACTACTATAATATATATATATATATATATATATATATATATATATATACTCACTGCTCTATATATATATATAAATATATATATATATAACCAACTGCTATATATATATATATATATATATATAACACCATAAATAATAACCAATACTATATATATATATATATATATATATATATATATATATATATATATATATATATATATATAATTCTCTGATGGTCAGTTTGGGTATCGTAAGAAACGCTCTACTGTTGATATTCTTTCTCTCCTCTCTGATTTTTGGCCCTCCGCTACTTGGCACTTTGGTGAATCTTTTGCTGAGGCACTAGATAGGCCGGAAGTATTCGATAGTGCCTGGCACAAAGCATTGATTTCTAAGCTTCCCTATTAAGGTATCCATCATTGTATCTGTAACTTTAATTTTTTCTGGTTATTCTATATATAATAGTGGTGTTCCTCAAGGTTCTGTCCTATCCCCAAACTCTTTTTTTTTTTTATTAGTGATTTCTTTATTACTTCGTCTCCTATCTACTCCTATGCCGATGACTCCACCTAACTTGATTACTTTTTCCAATTTAGGAGTCGACCCACTCAACAGCAAATATCTCATGCCAGGATTGTGGCATTGGAGAGCTGGGATATGATCTTTCTCGTATCTCTAATTGGGGCAAAGAAAACATAGTATCTTTCAATGCCTCAGACATTCAGTTTCTCCATCTATCTACTTGACATAGTCTTCTACACAACTATAATAGATTCTTGTGTGTGTATGTGGATTGAGTAAACGTGTAAAGTTTTAACTTTTAGTAATTACTGTATGAGGGTGTTTGTCTGTGTTTGTGGCTGTTTATATGACTAGTCAGAGTAGTAGATGTGGGGGTGGGGCTGGGCGCAAGCGGGGGTTTTCCTTTGACTTTGCCAACGTGCGTGGCCTTCGTGCTAACCATGAATCTGTGGAATATCACCTTTCCAACTCTCAGCCTAACATTTTATTACTGTCTGAGACCCAGCTGGCCAGGGATTCTTTTCAATAAACTTAATATCTCCAACTACAACTTTTTCTATAATTTCCGACTGAATGGTGGGGTCTGTGCCAATATAAACATAAACACTCCTGTAACACGTCTCGAGAATCTTGAATCTCCTAACTTCGATGTTCTATGGCTTAAAATCTATCTCACTACTACTATCGTTATCTTGTTTTTCTGCTACTGCTCCCCTAATGAAACAGATTTTCACGTTCTTTTTGACTATCTTACTACTTCTCATGAGACTGTTACTTCTTCTCATCAATGCCAGGTCACTCTATTTAGGGGATTTCAACGTACTAGGCTGATTGAGCTCCTCTCACACTGATGCAGGTGGGGAGGAGGCCAAAACATTCAACATTCTCAACAATCTGGAACAGCTAATTAAGGAACCTACACATATCCCAGATCGACCTAACCAATTCTTGAACACGCTCGACTTTGGTTTCACCACTACTCATGGTTGCCAGCTTACCATGCTACTACACTCCTCCTATTGGTAACTACTGCCACAACCTTATAGCTCTTAATTTAAATACTTTTCTCCAGCAGCTCCACCATGTCTAAACGTAATTTCTGTCACTTTAATCCCGGAGCTAATTGAGGAAGGGCATTGCGTCGTTTTCTTGCTAACTACTCTTGGAATGAATCCTGCTTTGACTCGGAGGATGCTTCGGTAACCTCTGAAAAGGTAGGGGCCATAATTGCGTATATATATATATATATATATATATATAACTATATATATATATATATATATATATATATACATATATATATATATATATATAACTATTATACTAACTGCTATATATATATATATATATATATATATATATATATATATATCAAACACCCGTATCGCATCCGCATCTGCGGATACTGAAAAAACTGTTTATCTGCTGCATCACTAAAAAATATATATATATATATATATATATATAAAAATGTATCACCTAAAAATAATATTTATATATATATATATATATATATATATATATATATATATATATATATATATATATATATATATATATATATATATATATATATATATATATATATATATTTGTCACCACTCACGGGCAGGGCCCTATTCAAGCAGGGGACAGAAAACAATAATAATAAAAAAACTGAAAACATTTCAGTCTTCTTCATTAGTTTTTGACTTTCTTTTATTTTTCTTCTGATTTGAGAAATATTTTCCTCTTCATCCATGATCATCGAAGAATCTGCATTAACACACTGATTAGCAGAAGTTTCTTTTACCTCTTTCTCTTCTACGTGATTCTTCTTTTTCTTTTTCTTCATCCTAGCAGACTCCATTAATGAGCTTTCATTTAATAAAATTTCAAGAGTAATGTTACTATTTTCAGCTTCCACTTCTTCTTCACTGTGTTTCCTCTTTTTCTTTTTCAGAGTTTCCATTTCAGCATCCTGGCTTGAAGTGCTTCTTCAATGATTAAAAGAGTCTTCAACACCATTAGACTTCATTTTCTATTTTTTTTTCTTTGGCGGTTCTCCTTTTTATCAGCATCATTAACAATGGAGGAAACAGTTAAACCATTTACTACCGACTCTTTCTGCATTTTCATTAGAGCTTTTTTAATCTTCTTCTTCAAAATTTTTCTTGAATGTTTAACATTTTCAATATATGCTTTGGACATTATATATATATATATATATAATATATATATATATATATATATATATATATATATATATATATATATATATATATATATATATATATATATATATAACTAACTCTATATATATACTATTACTATATATATATATATGTAACCACATAATATATATATATATATATTATATATGTAATATATATATATATATATATATATATATATATATATATATATATATATATATATATATATATAGTAATAACAACAGCATATATATATATATATAACCTTATATATATATATATATATATATATAACTTAATATAACTGCTCTGTATATATATATAATATACATATATATATATAATAACTCATATATAATAATAGCAAATATATATATATATATACTTAGCATATATATACTGCATATATATGCATATGCTGCTCTCTTATATATATATATATATATATGCTCTATATATATATATAAACTGCAATTTATGTTAAAGTTTCAAGAAAATTTTGAAGGAAGAAGATTAAAAGCACTAATGGAAGCGCAAAATTTCAGCCAGTATAAATGGTTCGACTGTTTCCCTCCATTGTTATTGATGCTGATGCGCAGGAAGAGAATTCCATAACGCAAAATGAAGTCTAATGTTGAAAATGTCAGAGATGCCCAATGAATTCCGAAAAAAGAAGACTGTGAGCATGGTGAGGCAGCAATTGTAATACCTTCATGGGAAGAAAAAAAAAAATGGAGCAGTTCCCAGTCCTAACAGCGACTGTTCACTCAAAGTCTAGCACAAACACACACTGGAGGAAATACACACATACCCACACACACAAACACACACACACCCACCTTATATATATATATATATATATATATATATATATATATATATATATATATATATATATATATATATATATATATATATATATATATACTTACAAATATGGCTACATATTATCATTTTTCAAAATTCTGAACAAAGTAAATCTCACTCAATCGTATTTTTGCAACAAAAAAAAATATATTTAATGACGCTGGAAGCTAAAAGGAAAAAAAAATAATATTCCGCGTAGAGAATTGTTGATGGAAGACTTGGTTGACACTACCTCATTAATTATGTTCACTTAATGTGCGTGTGTGTTTGTGCGTCTCCTTAATTAATGTCAGAATTGCTTCCTTTTTTTTTTTCTTTTCTTATTTTTGAGTTAGTTTTTTTTTCCTTTCATACATCCACTTTAAAAAACGTTTTTATTCTATTTTTTTTTACTTCTTTACTATATTTTTTTTGTTTATGTATTCTATTCAGTATTTTAATTAAATATCTGAAAAATTATATTTAAACTTGAGCTTTTTAGTCAGTCTGAGTCGGAGTTGGAGTCGCGAATAGGAATTGGAATTGGAATCAGTCAAAATGCTCAGAATATATATATATATTTATATATATATATATATATATATATATATATATATATAGTATGTATGTATGACAACATAATAACAATAATAATATGTAGGAATACAGCATAATAACCAATATATATATAACTTAATATGTATATCATATTTCATATATGTAGTAATAATAACCAACTGTATGAGAGGAGAGAGAGAGAGAGAGAGGAGAGAGAGAGAGAGAGAGAGAGAGAGTGTATAAAGCAATATTATTAATATTTTTACATACAAACTGAAAATGTTTTCATATTTATAATGTTCATTACTAAGATCATTTTATTATTCTTTAAAGATAATCTTAGAAGTCATATAAACTTAATATTTTTTAATTTTCTTCAAGGTTTTAATATTTTTTTTCTAAATATATATTTTTTTAATATTCTTGTTGTTTTATGAAACTAACGGAATATTTTCTAAGTCAAAAAAATCATTTTTTACTTCTTTTTATGAGTACAATAAACAACTGAAGATTCTAATGGATTTGTTGGTCTTCGTTCCTTACCATTTACCTAATCCCAGTGATACCTAATCCCAGTAATCTTAATGATACCTAATCCTAGTGATAAATATCATTTTGTTAATTGATGCTAATGATAGTAAAAAAAAATAGCTCGGAAGCCAAGTAAGCCAACGTGTTAAAAAGGTCTTAAATCTTAATATTTTCATATTCACTATAAAATATAAATTGTCTAAACAATAATTATCAGTTTTATTATTATTATTATTATTATTATTATTATTATTATTATTATTATTATTATTATTATTATTATTATTATTTTTATTATTATTATTATTATTATTATTATTATTATTATCACACTCGAATTAAGAACTTGGCAAACATAGCATGCAGGTAACACCATAACCATAAAAAGCATTCACAAATCCGCAGACAAGTTCGGCTGTTCAACTAACATTAAACTTTTGGAACATGTAATTCGCATTTGGCAACTGATTTTCTTATGAGTTAAAAACAAATCTGAGGGGAAAATTTCGCAGTTGGAAATTCCTTTTTCAAATTATATTGTCTAATATTTTAATATATTTCTTTTCCAATAACCAGATATTTACCATTTTTTAAATCATATTTTTCTTTTTATTAATTATATGGGTAAAAAGTTTGCTAAAATAATGAAAAAGGGAAAACAAATATTACAATACTAATGAGAGACAAGTTCTTTTTATTTTAGACTAAAGAAAAATCTCTCTTCCCTAGGGAAAATACTTTATTAATGAATATTACGCAAAACAAGGTTTACATCATGTAAGTCTCATGATGTTAAACTCACTCATACATACACACACAGACATATAGCAACCAACCTTAATATATATATATATATATATATATGCTGCTCATACATACACATATATATATATATATATATATATATATATATATATATATATATATATATATATATATATATATATATATATATATATATATATATATATTCCATAATTTAATAATGAAGGAAATTTTGCACTCGAGTCTCGCAACCAGTCTGACCCTTGGTTTGGGGAGGTTAAGTCCCAAAAGCATCCCTCCTAAATCCTCCTATGGAGAGAGTATAGATTATTAAAAATAGGTTTGAAAATTCAGATTTACAAGGTGCTGTTCTAAATTGGGATGGGAAAATGCTCCCAGATATATTAATTAAAGGAAATGTAGAGAGGTTGGTAGTCTTGATAAGTTGTGGTGATGAAGAGCAGTTGATAAGAGTTCCTCATATTAAAAATAATACGGGATGTATTCAGGCAAAACCTGTATTTTTCTGAAGTGGAAAAATGGAGGACAATATAAAAAATAGAATCAGTGTGTTTTGACACTACTGCTGTCGATACTGGTCGTTTGAGAGGAACCTGTGTTTTATTAGAACAATTATTTAAAAAAGATATTTCATACTTGGCATTTCACCACCACATTTCATATGTAATACTCAAGGCAGTTTTTGATTGCAAAATAGGTTCAACTACCTGCCCTTAGTCTGACATTTTTAAAGATTTCAGATATGGTGGTCCATAATTGACCAAAAAATATATATATAATATTGGTCTTAATTTAAAATAAATGTAAATGATCTCGAACAGATTTTTTAGTTTTCTCTTAGCGCACGCAATTAAAAAAACCGAGGCATCATCCATGAGAAGTTTATAAAAAAAATTTACAGTTGTGTTTGATATTTTCAGGTCGTGTTGCTCCAGAAAATATTTCTTTCATAGCGCCAAGTGCCATGCATCACGCCAGGTGGATATCAAAAGCCATTTAGTCCCTAAAAATTTTCGTTTTAAGGAATCAATTTTCTTTAAGTGACTCCGAGGTAGGAGTCATCAGAAGTATTTGTTTATTCATAATTAATTAATGTTTATATCAAAGTTTGGTTTAATGCTCCTAAAGCTACATTTGCCACTACCCAATATTTACAATTATTTAAAATCTTAATTAATTATGAAAAAAATTGATGGAGACTTTTCAAAGGTGGCATTGTTTAAACATAAAATCATTTGTGGTATTTGAAACGAGAGCAAGTTGCTTTCGCTTTTTTTTTTGGGGGGGGGACAAAACTTTAGACAAACAATGCAAAATAAACATGGCTAAAAAACTATTGTCTTTTGAGCAAAACAATGATGATGATGATGATGATGATGATGATGATGATGATGATGATGATGATGATGATGATGATGATGATGATGATGATGATGATGAGCTAAGCAAGCTTATTGAACTTGAGGCAGAAAACGTAAAAGACTATAGGACGACAGTTAAAGCCAAAATCACTTTGAGAGAAGCCCATTCTTTTTTGAACAAAGTAGTCGATGACTTTATTACACCACTAACATTTAAATTCTTCGAAAGGTTTAACTTTTCAACTCATTTCTTACATTCTCATCCGGATGTTTGGAATGAAGACTTGGATTTTTTGAAAGGACAGGGAATTGTCAAACGTTTTTGGGTTGCAAACGACACAACAGAAAGGATTGTCAAGTAATGCAAGACTATAATGCGAGCGTAACAAAAGATGAAGAGCAGAAGCAGTATGTTTTGCAAGTAGTTGCTGTCGAAAAGTATTCCGACTGAAATCTACCCTCTCAGATCCTCTACCACCTACTTGATTCTAGTGACTCAATCTGATAAATCTACTTAGCAATTCGACCTATCTACCTATTATTATTTATTAATTTACATATTATTATTATTAA
>JABUQX010065562.1:25000-27500 GCA_015478945.1 Trachelipus rathkii | reverse complement strand
CTTTTTATAGCAAATAAATTTTTTAATTTTTCTTTACCTAAAATAAAAAATTATTACCAACCTTTCCAATACTAAATTATTTTGAGGACCATGGTTTACTTAAGGTCCTATATATATTATATGATATATATATATATATATATATAATATATAATATCTGTGGATAATAAAAATACTTTTTATACATATATATATATATATATATATATATATATAGGTACTTTATGATTTCGCCAACCACAATAAAAAAAGAGTAGATGTAAAGTTGGTATTCCGTATTCTATTATGCAGCAAGAACTGCCTTTAAGGCTTTTTTTTTTATTTAAAAATCAATTTAATTTATTTTTATATTTATGTTTCCGTGAAGTTTAAAAAGTATAAAATATTAAATTTCAATGGATATTGAAAACCATTTAAATATAAAGAATTTAATGTAATGAAATTATTTTCCTAATAGTCGTAATATCAGTGTTGCTTGTAATATGTTTCAAAATTGAAATTATATATGAAAATAAATTAACACTATTGCTTGATATGTACGTTCAATGTTTTGTGTACGAGTTCCTTTATCTTTGTCCACAAAAAATTTTTTTTTAGAAGAGCCACCAATCCATATCTAAAAAACTAAAACAGCTACCGGAAAAAGGAATACATTGCTGGAATGCTGGTAAAATTTTAGTGCGGGAAATGAAAAAAAAAAAAAAAAAAAAAACTACAATAGCTACAGGGAAAAGGAATACATTTTTGGAATCCTGGTAAAATTTTAGATTTGAAAATTAAAAAAAAAAAAAAAATAAAAAGAATTATTGTTAATAATTATATTAATATGATTAGAAGGCCTATTTAGAGACTTTTATACGACTCGTTAAATAAATAGACTTTCTATTGTTTTTTTGTTTTTAACTAAAGAATACCCCAAGGTACACCGATGGCAGGAGTCGGGTCTCTCGGCCTTCCGGGAACCGGGGTAAGACTAATTCCCCCCTCCGGGGAGGTCTCCGGAACCCCCGCTCTTTGTATTTGGGTGTCGCGGGGTTTCCTGCCGCCCCTCTTCCTACGGGGATATGGAAAAGTTTCCCGCCTCCTGTGTCCCCGTCGGTTACGAGCCCCCTACATGCCGTGTAATACCTTACAAATAATATATAATATATATATATATATAATATATATATATATATAATATAGAATATATATATATTAATATAATATATATATATATTATATACTATGTCCCCCGCCGGCTCGAGCTCCCCCCAAATTTTCTGCCTGTTTTTTTTTTTTTTTTTTTTTTTTTTTTTTTTACAGTTCACCGCACTAAAATGTTGCCAGGATTCCAACAAATGTAATCCTTTTCCCTGTAGCTATTGTAGTTTTTGAGATATGGATTTTGGCTCTTCAAAGTTTGGATTTATAATTATAAGTATAATTATAATTTATAATTATAATTATAATATAGTTATAATTATAATAATAATTATAATTATAATTTATTATTATTATGATTATTATTATTATATTATTATTATTATTATTTATATTATTATTATTATTATTATTATTATTATTATTAATTATATATATTATATTATTATGTATTATAAACATATCGAAGAACAGTAAAAGAAATCTATAATATGCGCTAAGCTCAAAAAAACTTAATATATGGTCTTTTCTTCGTGTACTAAACCTTTTCCTTTTCGCGAACCATAAGTGCTTGCGAGATTTAAAATATTTTGCGAGATTTAAACTATTTTCTTTCTGTTTTACAACAATATTATGATATTACTACCAACCTTACAAAATTAGTGGTTGGCGAAATCACAAAGAACCTATATATATATATATATATAATAATAATATATATAATATATAATATATAAATATATAATATAATATTATAATATATATATATATATATATATATATATATATATATAATATATATATATATATATATATATATATAATCTGAGGAAAGTTAAAAATTATTAGAAGGTATTAAAGTTTGAGGCAGCAAATGAATTAAATAAAACTGTGCTGCAGAACCCAAAAAATGAGATCCTTATCGAATGATCAGGTCTAATCGGCTTCCCATTTGTCAAATGGGGTTTCTTACCATTTAAAACAAATGGGAAGAGATTAGACGCGTTTCCGCTCGGAAGAAATGGGAAAAAGAAAGGTTTATTGCGATACTTAAAGACGAGGAAGAAATAGAATTAGGAATTTAAGAAATAATTAGTAATATACGTGTAAAGGATATTATAAAGAAGAGGAATACTTTATTTTATTTTTTTACTTTACTTTAAATAAAACAGAAAAAACAGAAGAAAAGCAAAAACGTTACCCTAAGCTAAAATAATAATAATAATAATAATAATAATAATAATAATAATAATAATAATAATAATAATAATAATAATAATAATAATAATAATAATAATAATAATAATAATAATAATAATAATAATAATAACAATAATAATAATAACTTTCTCTAAGC
>JABUQX010065561.1:62500-64153 GCA_015478945.1 Trachelipus rathkii | reverse complement strand
TTAATATTTCATTGAAGATGAAATATTATTTAATATAAAGGTACATCAAACATTCTTTAAATTTCCTTTGCATTGGCAACGTAGGCTTATTTTTAATAAAAAACTTTGTCCAGTTATTTTTCTGATTAAATAATTCTTTCTTCTTGCTTTCTTATTTCTAAATGTGTTTTCATTTTTCTTTTAGTAAAATTAGCAAACATCTAGTATTTATTTCCATATTTACAATTCAATTTTAGATTTTATAAAATTATTTTAAAAGCTTAGTTATCGTTATTGAAAAAAAATTAAAGAATGAGTAGCAAAAATTTTATTGGCCACTTTTATTATTACTTGTTTGCGTTTCTTCCATTAAGTATCTATCGCGGTTGTAACACCTATAATAATAATTAATGTAAATGTTCACAATTTCTTTCCCCATTAAGAGAATATGTAGCATGAATATGACAATTATGGTAAGCAAAACTATAATTTTACTCTGAAGACTTTCACAAGCAACATGAAGGTTTTCAGAGGGTAAAAATTTGTTGTTTTCCTTAACTTTAATTATATATATATATATATATATATATATATAAGATATATAATATAATATATATATATACACATTAAAATACATATATATTATATATATATATTATAATATTTTTTTTTTTTACATAGATAAACACCACCGCTCACGGGCAGAGGCCCTAATCAAGGAGGGTGTATTCATTTAACGTCCGAGCAGGACGGAGCCAAGTGTAAGGAAAGAAAGCTCACACTCTCCCACCCGACCAGTTGCGAACCTGGGACCCTCGCTTTGCTTGGCGAGTGCTCTACCATTGAGCTACCGGGCGCTTTTATATAAATAAATATAATATACCTAAAAAAATAAAAAAATACATATATATATACACACATACATATATAAATACACACATATATACATATAACTACCAACATTAGCAATATTTTCATCACTAGCACTATTATCAATAATATTGATTTCAATAATTAATAATATTTTCATCACTAAACACTAGAACTATTATCAATACATTAATAACATTAAATTAAATAACACTCAATAACATTAATTTAACACTTATTATCACTATCTACGTTAGCACTAATTATCACTATTATCACTAGATTGTATAGAGCACATATGTTGGGGGATGGCGTCAGCTGCAGGCATTTTAATACGTTAATCCACAGCTGTGCAGGAGAAGACGAAAAAACTGTAGGATGTTCCGAGCCACAAGCCTTTTAAATTGAGAGTCCATTTGAGAGACTAGCTGATTCTGATGTCAGGGTCGTACAAACTTCTATGATATAATTATCAATATTCAAGCAAAAGAATCCTGTTTTGTCTTTGGTCATAATTATATTTTTTCAAAAGAACACGTAACAATAAACATTTGTTACTTCACAGTTTTTAAAATTTGACGTTGATTAATATTAATTTTCCTTAATTTTTAAAATTTTCAAATTAATGTTGCGAAAATATTTTAATTCGATTATTTTTCGAAGGCTCTTTTGTCTTGGAAGTTGATCATTTCTTTTACTCATTCCTTATTCCAATCTTTTCCGAGAGAGCATTTCACGTCTCTTCAGATTCTTCTCTTTCTAGATGTTTTCCCTGCTCCTTTCTTTCTGTTCCTTCCAATTGCA
>JABUQX010065561.1:17500-55000 GCA_015478945.1 Trachelipus rathkii | reverse complement strand
AGCCGTTTTTCACTGGATGTGACACATAATAGTGCATTACTGTTTGCAGCAGACAACGTCGATCACAACATTCGGACATTAGATGGAAATAATACCTTTCACGGTATGGGAATGATTGCTGCTGTAACACCAGAAATTAAATTACAACCCACTGTTTCGAGAAATAATGTTACAGACAGTGCTATAAAGAACATTGCCCATGTTTCGATCGAAGAGTACAGATCCTCCAGAAATCTTCTGCAGGATATCAATTTTAAAAAAATAGAACGAATTGGTACAAATATCAGAAAAATAGATATTCTCTGGCAATTGTCCTGGTCATTTCCAGGAAAAGATCATTGCAATTGGTCTGGAATGATGCAGAGTGTATACAGTAACTCGAACCTCCAACACTCTGGAAAGGCATCTGTTAGGTTCCTGCCAATCATTAATATGGCACCAAGTAATATGACTTGCATATTATCAACTCTCTTATATTTGAATAAAATTGCACATGAAAATAAGGTTCCATGCATAGTCACTTTTGATCAACCTTTGTACTGGAAAGCATCACAAATTATTCATCAGTACAAAGAGCTTGAGAACACAGTATTAATGCTAGGGTCTTTCCATACTCTCATACTTTCCACTTTCACCAGATATTATAACACTTGCACCATAATGTTCTACAAGCTTTCTTTTCAGTGGAACATTAATGAACGGTTCAGGTCTAAAGGAAGTGTTATAACAGATATATGGTTCCAATGCTGTACTTCATATGATGACTGGCAAAGCCATCTCCAGGGCTATCCGTGGTCATATGCTTGTCGACGCAGCTCTGTCTACTTTATTACTAGCAGAGGTTTATCCCTGTAATGAAGACGGGAGTTGCCACAAAGTTATTGAAGACGCTTCGAATTTGTACGGCGGTATGACGTCTGGCAATGAATTGGCTGCGAATGTGGAGACTTCGGATACAATTCGTGAGATTGCTAATGCTTTGAAGGATAAGAAACTGCAGTTACAATCATCAGAGACTAGTAAGCTGTGGTTGGCATACCAGGAAATGGTGAACACCGTAAGGAAGTTGATTGCCGCTGATAGATCTAGTTCATGGGAATTGCATTTAGAGGCAATCCAAGAATGCTTGGTCATTTTTGCAGCAGCTGGTCATCACAACTATCTTAAATCTGGTTACAAGTACCTACAGGATTTGTTGAATTTTGCACTCTGATAATCCAAAAATCTGTTTATGAACTGTTTCAGATAGGACAATTTGTAGTTCGACGAAGCGATCGATTCTGGCAGGATTAGGGAGTGACCTCGTAATAGAACAAATGTTGATGCGGTCTATTAAGAGCAGAGGTGGGTTGACACGTGGAAGTGGATTTACAGAAATTCAGCTGGCAACTTGGCTTAAATCAATGCCTGTGTGTTGTCTTTACAACCTCTCAATGCAAGAATACTGTAACGTATCATTTGAAACTAGTGAACAGCACAAAGAAGTTGGGGAGAGCCGGCGATCTAGAGATATTAGTGACTTCCAAAAAGTTGTCGAGTACATTAAACCTATGTCTCCATTTGATGATGACTTATCTCTCAGAAACATTATTACTGGAGTTACTGCTGATCAAAGTGTAAACGTACAGGAACTACATTCCATTGGCACTGAAATCATAAACAAAATGGTTGGAAAGCCTGTATACACTTATTGTGCAAAAAGAAGCGACAAAGCGAAGACATTGGGTCCGGAATCTGCTGTTGTAAGTGCAGAAAAACAATTTGACATAGATCCAGCATTGTTGTTTCAGAGAATGATGACTGTTGCTACAGTTAGTAACATGAATCTTGCAGATGTCTTAAATATGAGCTCTGCGCTTATCCGCCAGAATTATTTGTATCACTAACTTTTTAAGAAAAGCTGATAAGCTTCAGTTAGCCCATGCAATACAGAAAAAGTGTGGTACCTTGTGTACAGCAAATGTTCCAGACACTCAAACTAACGTCCAGTTCGTTTTAGATGGAGGATCCCTACTTCATCGTGTGATGTGGAGGCCTGGTGATACATACCAGAACATAGCCAATTCCTACGCAAAGTTTACATTTGATAATTATGGCAGAGCTATTGTTGTCTTCGATGGCTACGGCAGTGATCCTTCCATTAGGGCGCAGCACTTGCAAATTTAGCAAGACTGTACACAATGAAGTTTGTCGGGGAGAAAAAATTTTTTTTGCCCAATTATGCAAATAAGCAGCAATTAATTTTGCTCGTATCAGAAGCCTTGACAAAAATAGGGTGCACTGTAAAACAAGCTGATGGAGATGCAGATTTAGATATTGTTCAATCTGCAGTAACGTCATCTACCAATATAATGACCGTCACTGTTGGCAAAGATACAGACTTGTTGGTTCTTTTGTTATACCATGCGAAAAACAATGGTTTTAAACTGTACTTACGGACTGACATAAAAAGACTGTTGTCTACAAATCCAGTGTATGATATTCTTGGAATTAAAGCCTTGCTGGGTAGTGATATTTGTAAAAACATTTTGTTTTTACATGCTTTTACTGGTTGTGACACAACGTCCAGAATCTTTGGCATCAGAAAGGCCAGAGCATTGGAAAAACTAATGAATGATGAACAACTACAGCTGGCTGCAAACGTATTTTCCTCAGATGGAACTCAACAGTGTGACATTGAATCTGCAGGAAGTAAGGCTATGTCAATACTATATGACGGTAAGACAGGAAATTCTCTAAAAGCACTTCGTCATCGAATGCTAGTGGAAAAAGTTGCAGCAGCTAAATCGTTTGTTGCACCTGAACGTTGGCCACCTACAGAATCAACAACAAAGTACTATAGCTTTCGTACATACTATCAGGTATGTGTTTGGAAATCACAAGAAACGCCTTTAACTGCAACAGAATGGGGTTGGTTTGTTAGGGAAAACTCGTATTACCCTACAGTATCTGATATGCCACCAGCCCCAGAGTGGTTACTGAAAATGATCCATTGTTCTTGTAAGACGCATTGCGCAACAATGCGATGTGGATGCAAACAGAACGGGCTGCCTTGTTCAGCCTCTTGTGGGGAGTGCCAGATCAGTGGATGTGACAACAACGTTGAAACTGAAAACAATGACAGTGATTCAGATGCATAGTTTGTCCGACATTACTTATTCAATTCCTTAAGGAACTAACTATGACCAAAAAAATGTAAATAATAATATTTCTATGTCCTTCTAATAAATTCTATTCTTGAAATATAATTTTATTTTCTTTGATATTTCAATATTTACTCTTATATTTAATGGATGTGCTTTCATTAATCTCAATATATACAAAATATCTTTAAACAAATATAACAAAAAATCGACATTCCGACGCCATTTTGAATTTGATTTTTCAATACTTTCCCATACTTGGATTTTGTCTGATTTTGGATATGTTATAAAGCAACATTTGTTAAGTTGAATACCACTTCAATCGCTTGTGAAGCAATTTTGCCCAGGTTTATGGGTCATTTTTCTTAGTTTGACTGGACTAATAATTCGAAGTCCCCAAGGAGCGGTTTTAATGGTGGTTGCCTGCTTCGCTTATATCATATCCAGCGGATATATAATAATATTATATATTATATATTATTATATATATTTTAAATACATTATAATTAATATTAATTACTTATGTATATTAATAAAATTCCTAAATATATATTTATATATATATATTAATATATATATATATATATATTATATTATTATATATAAAGTGGATTGAGTCAGCTTAAAGGAATATCCTAAGGTAAGAAAATGTGAGGTTTTGGCAGAGAAGATATAGAGGTGCATAATATGAGTGTATGGCGGGATTTTGAAAGGGGGTATGGTTGAGGGCTTTACCCAGGGGATGAATACCACATTGACGAAAATACCACAGTGAAATTTTCCGTCGGGGTCTCGTAAAAAACCCTAGGGTTGGATTTTCTAAATTGCGGAAAGTTTTCACTTAAAGTGAATGGAGGGGACGGGTAAGGTGGGGCTTTCTTTTTAACCTTCAACTTGTGTCGTGTTCTTCTACTACTTTATCTGTTTCTCGTGTACCGCTGGCCCACCTCACCCCATCTGGGAAGGAAAAGGAAGGGTAGAAAATATTATATATTATATATATATATATATATATATATATAATATTATATATATATATAATATATATATATAATTATCATGATATATATATATATATATATATATATATATATAATATATAGTATATACTTGATTTTCTGTCTAAAAAAATTCTTTGAAAACTCTCCTTAAACTCTAATTTCCTCGATCTATAGAATCTCATTCCCCTCTTTAGATCGTCAGTATAGCTTTCGACGTTCGAGATCAACTGGTGACATCTTTCCTATCTCACTGATCTATGGTCTTCTGCCCTTAAGGAGTAATTTTATTATGGGGAGTCTTGTGTGGTGGTACTGCTTGACATACTAAAGCTTTTGAGCGAGGTTATGGGCATGTCATCCGCTACTCTTCATAGCTACCTTCCTTGGATTTCCTCCTTCGCTTTGCTTACTCTTGTCTAGTTTTTCTTTCAGACGTTACATATAGCTCTTGTTTGATGGAGGCAACCTCTTCCTCCTTTGCTTATTAATTGTTGTGTTCCTCATGTTCTGTTATATTCTCTCCCAATCTATTATCCTACTTTTCCTCAACGATTCTCTTAAGCGATTGTACTTTAACTCTGTTCTCAACTCTGATGCCGATACTCATACTACTCCATTTCTATCCACTCATTTTTAATTGTGTTCCTTCGTTTTATGTATTCTAGAGTTGAGCCTCATCGTCTTACAGCTTAACTGATCAATTCTTGCCGATTTGTCAGGTATTCTTACGTATGAGTTAGGTTAACCGTTATCTTGTGAAATTACAACTCTATAATTATAATTCAACTTCTTCCATATATTCTCCCTCTCTAAACACCTCGCAACTTTTCTATCCCCTTCGATTGCTTTAATGTCTTACACCTGTAAACAAACATAAACATTTCATTGGACTATATAATATTAAGCAAGTGAATTGCTGGAAGACCTCATATACATCAATCGTAGTTTACTATATTAGCCTTCAAAAGAAGCTGGTGAATTCATGTTAAGATTGCCGTAGAATTTTTTTCTTCTGTCAGATATGACTTTTTCAGTTATATGTAGGAGTCTTATTCGCCGATGTATGAAATACATTTTGGGGTGATTCCGGTTCCACCCTCCTATTGGATAGAGTTAAGGCTAAGGCTAAGAGGCTTATTAAATTGTTCCTACATATTTATTCTGGGCTCCCTATTGACCTCTATCTATCTCTCTGACGATCAGTGTGACCGATTGGAAACGCTTGCCACCTACATCTTCTTTTTCATTAAAGGTTTATTACTAAATACTGACAGTTATTGTTGGCCCTTCGATGGAAGGAAATGTACTTTGATCCTCTCGGCCAATTTCCCTCCCCACCATCGAATCTCTAAATACAGCCTCTCCGTAATACACAAAGAGGCATTCTCTCCTTCACATTGAACATTTGTGTGTAGATATAATTATTTTGGCAGCACTTCAAGTATCACTCGTTGTGATAGAGTTAACACAGGTTACCATTACATATATTTCCGAGAGAGCACATCTGTTTTTGGGACTTCATTAATACCTTCTTCTATTTTCTCTCGTTGACAATTATTATCCTCAATCTTCCTCTATTTCAGTCCGTCGCATCTACCCTCGTCCACTTTGAGGGAAATTGACGTTAAGAGCCAAAAAGTACATGGTCTTGCGCTTTTATCCTTGTCAACCATACTCATTTTTTAATTTATTGTTTTTCTCTTTTTGACATTTGTTTTTTCCTTTTTTTTTTTTTTACCCCCTCCTTTTGACGGACGCCTCTCCGAGATTGTAACTTTTTTCCTTTAGGAGTAGAATTAGTATAATATTATTTGTATATATATTATATTATATTTAGGGAAATATTTTTTTATATAGTTTAGTTTATTTTTTTATATCTATATTTATTTATATTTTTAATATATAATTAAAATTATATTATGATTGATATATACGTAGTTGAAGCCATTATATGGATATAATATTCTTGATCACATATTAATATCAGTATATAATTTATTAGTGAGTTTATTCATATCCTTATATTGTCATATGGAAGACTAAGCTCAATCGCATTAATTCTTGACAGTCAATGATGTTCGTTCGCATTTATTTTAAATTATTTAATTTTCAAATATTACATGCCATTCTAATTTGAGTGTGTGTATTTTGAAAATTACCTTGCACTCTTATGTGTTATGTCCTATTTTAAATACAACACTGCCCGTTCCATAAATAATGCAGTTTAAATTCGTGCAACTGACATTCGCTCAACTCTTTGATTCATGAGTTTTGATTTTCTATTGAGAGTGCTAATATAGTCTACCGTAGTAGCCAGGGTGTTATAATAATTTACCTCGCTGTTATGTAGGCTTACATATATATATGTATAATAGATGTGGTATGTGTATGTTAAATTGATTGTATAATCTATAGGTCATTATATGTATCATAATAGAGAGGGCCAGAAGTTATTACACTATCCTCGTTCTCAATATCGAATGCTTATTATTAATGTTGGTCAGGTCAGTAGTTTAATATAATTAATAGTTTTTTTTAAAAATAAATTGTATTAGTTTTAGGGATGAACATTTAATAAAGGGAAAATAATATAGTATATATTTATATATATATATATATATATAATATATAATATATATATATATATATAATATCGTGTATAGATGGGCATTCTCGCAAATTAAGTTCACGCAATTGCGGACTATCACGAAAAAAAATTGCGGAATTGCGATTGCTGAATAATTTGAAAAAACTGTTGCGGAATTGCAGCTTAGCTGTAATGACCTTAGTCATTCCGCAATTTTAAGATCCGCAATTCGGCAAATACGGCTACCAAAAAAAATTGTGAACTTGCAGCCGAATGCCAAAATTTATAGTCCGCTATCGCAAATTTCAAAAAGATATTGAAAATATATATAATATATATTTATATATATATATAAAATATAATATATATATATATAATATATTTATATATAGATATATATATATATATAATATATATAGTATATATATATATAAATATATATATATATATTTAAAATATATTTAAATATTAATATTTATATAATATAATATAATTTATAATATAATATACATAATAACTTTTACACGGATTGGCCCATCCATTGGACGTCTGTTGGGCGACACGAAAAAAATTTGTAATTGTAAATAGAATTAGCCGATTTGCGACAGCGAACTGTGAAGAAATTGTTTGGCTTGGGCTCTGATGTTCGGGCCCAATGAAGTCATCCCTGACTGAATGAGAACTGTGAGAAGCTGATACTGGTGTCGTTGAAAGGAAATATGCAACCCCTTGGGAATTTAAAAAGTAGGCGGGCCGCGCCAAAAAGGGAGGGAAGAAAGAGGACGAGAGCAAAGCAATAGGAAATTGCACGCGAATGTACTAAGTAATAATTAACATTTCGGTATCAAATATTTTATATATATATATATATAGATATTATAATATATATATAAATTATATATAATATATATATTATAATATATATAATATATATATATATATATATATATTATAATATATATAACACATTTTAATAAAACCTTTTAATTTGGTATATATAAAAAATAACATGGCAAATAAATAAATTAAAATAAATATATAAATTTGCAAATAATTTTATTGGATTTTATGTTTTTAACTACCAAAAATGGTTAGCGGACTGTTGCAGACCTCAATAGTGGGAAAAAAATATTAGCGATAGAATTAGCCCGATTTTCTGATAGCGGTACTGGCCGAAAACAGAAAAAGTTGGAGATTGCGAACTGCGAATGTCCAACATAAAGTTAGCGGAATGCGAATTGTCGGGACTAACAAAAAAGTTGCTGGTGCCCACCTCTATATTTATATATATAGATAAATATATATAGTATAATATATTAATAATAGATATATATTATATATTATATATATATATAATATATATATTATCATTATAATATATATATATATAATATATATATTATTAATTATATATATATAATATATATAGTATAATATGCGAGAATTGCTCTATTTATAATTGTTAGTAGGATATATCTAATCATAAATTAAATCAAACTCGTGAGTTACATAACTCTATATTTAATATAAAAATAGAGTAAGATTGCGGAGTTCTATTCTCTGCTCTCTCACATCGTCTTATATTATAGTATATTAATATATCTCCTTTATTTACCCTAGCATCACCTACTAATAGATATATATATAAATCTATATATATATATATATATATATATATATATATATGTAGTGACGTGTTTATATATCACAGAAAATAATATATAGTAATATATATATATATAATTTGATATTTATTTAAAGTCTAATACGTAAATTAGAATACAAGCCAAGAGTAAAAATTTTCTATTTACAACAAAGTTGTTCTCTCTTTTTCCTTTGTTATCACATAATACAATACAAGATATAAATATAAATAATATTTTCATTCCAATTTAATTTTTTGTCTTTAAGAAATTATTTTTCTTTTTTTATTTTTGAAACAGTTTTTATCTCTTCGTAGTTTTTTTTTTTTCTGTCTGTTACAGCGTGATTTTTTTAGTTCTTTTTTTTTAAATTCTTGCTTCTAAAAATTTGTAATATATTTTATTTTTAAAATATAATATAGTGCATTTATAGTATATTTGGAAAATGTTAATCTTTTAGTAAAACCAAAATGTTATGCTCATTCTACCTATCATAATTGTAAATCAGGCTGAGCCACCTTGGAGTTCTCGAAAAAGTGATACAATAACCTCATCGAGTATTGGAAAGCGGATACGAGGGAGGTGGTGTAACCATGGCGCTATATACTAAGAGGTACTTTCTTATCCAACGATCCTTATTATGCAAAAATGTAAATGAAACACGCTAAAGAATATATATGATATATCTGATTATTGCTGTGTGATCTCCAAATTTCATTTCTTTATAGTGTAGGAAGAACAATATTTGTACAAGAAAGAATACCTCTATACTTTGAGGAGGTATAGGATATATATTTACGATCAGAGGATGATGCTCGAAAGACATGCAGAGTGTGTTCAAGAAATTTTAAGAAGCTTCCAGAGAATGCTCAATAAAATGTACAGAGTGTTCTGAAGAGACACTCAGGGGTTCTCAGAGATACTCAAAGGATTATTAAGATATGCTCTAAGGTTGTTCAAGAGATACTGAAGGAGTGTTCAAGAGATGCTCAGAAGGTGTTCAAGTGAAGATCAGAGGGTATTCAAGAAAAGTTCAGAGGGTGTTCAAAAGATACTCAGATCTTCATCAATGGAAACTCAAAGGGTACTCGAGAGATTCAAAAGTGCCCTAAGACCACCTTTTGAATGCTCCAAAAAAGCTGTTTCAAGAGAATTCAGAGATTGCTCAAGAGACTCAGAAGATGCTCCAGAGATACCCAGATAATTCTCGAGAAATACTCAGAGGGTGTTCAAGAGATTCTTAAGAGATACTGCTCAAGAGATAATCAAGAGATTTTCAAGAGGCACTTGAGAGGTGCTCAATAGATTCTCAGAGGGCTTTCAATAGTTACTCATAGGTTATTGAAGGGATGTTCAAAATATACTGAAAGAATGCTCAAGAGATGATTAAAAGGCGCTCAAGAGACTCTTAAGAGATGTTTAAAGAGTTCTCAAAAGTTAATTAGAGGGTGTTCTAAAAACACTCAGAGGGTGCTCAATAAATATTCATAGAGTGTTCAATAGAACCTCAGAGAATATTCAAGGAATACACAGCTAGAGCACTCAAAAGATATTCAAAAGTTAATATAATATCTTTCAAAACTTTTAATAAAACATTAAAGGATTAAGCACTAAACTTCAGGCCTCATATAGAATATAAAGTGATAACATGTTTCTAACATGACTCTAAAGTCTAAACCATGAATACATTCAAGAGCTGAGCCAATTTCTTCATTTATACATGACGAAAACATAACAAAAGCTGTTACAAGAATTTTGTAAAATATATGAAATGTATAATATATTTCTGCAAAGTTTAGAGTGAAAGTTGATAGACAAACAATTTAGGTTATAAATAAAGGATTATAGAATATTATATATTATATATATATATATATATATATAAATAATATATATATATATATATATATATATTATAATATAATATATATATATATATCCTATTATAATACATATATATATATATATTACTAATTAATATATATAATATATATATAATCATATCGCTACATTCTTTCCCAGACGGCCGTAAGCGTGCGTCATATGAACTGGAAACAGAAAAGTAGAAGAAGAATATGATGCAAGTCGAAATGAAAGCCCAGCCTTACCTTCATACCCAACAGTGAGAACTTGTCGTAGTCAGAAAAATCCACCCTAGGGTTTCATGGGACTACGACGGACCCTCATTATTGCATCTCGTCTCAAGTAGGATTCATCCTTGGCGCCAGGTGGGCTCAACACAAAAAACATAACCCCATAAAACCCGCCATTATTTATGCACCTTTCTTCTCGACCTCTGCCAAACTCACATTCTCCTTTAGGCATTCCTTAATGACCCAATCCACTTTTTCTTCGGTCTAACAACCAGTCGATTCCCAGCACACTTACCACTATATATCGGCTTAACCAACCGACTATCATCCATCCTTTTCACGTGACCAAACCATCTCTATGTACTTTTCATTTATTGTCTCATTTACTTCTTTCTTCAAACCACACAACTCCCTAATGAGTTATATATATATATATATATATTTATATATACTACCTATATATATATATATATATATTATCATTAATATATATATAATATATATTAATATAAGTAAGTAAGTTAAAAGATCCCGGTAATCAATTTATAATAAAAATAATTATAAAAAAATTTAGAGAAAAAATTTATATAAAAATTATGACGTATCCTGCATAAAACGTAGCGAGGTGCAGTCCCTCCCACAAAATGTAATTTTAAAATATATCCCCAGTTTTTGTGGAGTCTGAGACCTTTTGTACCCTCGAAAATTGGTACCTCATCTTTTGATGGTGTAACATCATCATAGACGAGGTCACGTATCCTTGCATCCCCCCATAAGGAGCTGCCAGCCCCCCTTAAGTTTGAAACATTTCACCCTTTTTAGAAAATCTAGAACCTTCGATCCCCTGAAACTTGTACCCCTATTAGTGTTGGTGTCAACCTCATTCGTAGCAGCTAGGTTTATCCCATATATCTCCGTAGGGATGCACCTTCCTAAAGCATTGGGGGGAAAATTTGAATTTTCGCTGGAAATTTGAATTTTCAAGCTTTTTGAAAAAATAAGTTTATATAATTATATATATTTATATAAAAAAAAATTTGTATATAATATATATATATAATATAATATGATATATATATATATATAATATATATATATATACTATATATAATATATATATAATATATATATTATTGAGTGATAGGGTTAGGGTTCGAGTTTTTATTCTCTGGTATCGTATTCCCGTATTGCCGTGGTGTCACTTCGGCGTATCTGAGGTTTAAAACAGATCCGGTGCACCCCCCGTAGGGGGTGCTTAACCCAAAAACTTGGATAAGGTTTATAGTTATGTGTAAAATAAGCAGCCGACATACTTCCACGAAGGAATCGGAGTCGAAGGAGGAATCAAATCCTGAGTAGGCTCATGATGAGCACCGAGCCGGAGCTGGAGTCGAATCTTGAAATACGCATATATTATAATGCCAAGTGGGGGTATCTTTTCCTGATTGTTTACAAACCCGTTGAACTTATTGAAGTTCCAAATTCCTAAGGGTGTGTGAGAGCCTCCAGAGGGGTTCCCAGAAGGAAAAAAATAGGAAAAAAGCACATAGTACATAACTGAGTCGAAGACTTGACCAAGCACGAAATCGACGCTTGCGAAATATTTGCGTGTGAACGAATTGTGATGTTATTCCGTTTTCTACGCTTTTAATACTATGAAATCTCTATTTTCTTTTCAAACATGTACATTTATATATAAATTTCTTTATATATAGCCGGCTCTAAACCTTTAAGCAATTAACTATAATATTTTTCGAGTACTATCATTTTTTTTATTCTGAATACATTTATATTTTCACATTTTCTTTTGCTAACCTAAAAACTTTATATTTTCTTTTGTATAAAGTTTAGGCTTCTTTATTAAAAATATTATTTAATCTAAAAGTCAATAGATCAAACTTTAATCAACCACACACTCCATCCTTTCCTGTCATCTGTGATCTATTGTACAAGCGATTAAAGTCATTTTTTAAAAACATTTTTTTCCATAAAGAAAGTGAAAATATGTTTTAATTTTTATAATTATTAATTATAATTATAATTATAATTATAATTATAATTATAATTATACATTATAACCTTAATAATAATATATTATAATTATAATTATAATTGATAATTATAATTGATTAATTAATTATTATTATTATTTATTATTATATAATATTATTATTATATGATTAAATTATATTATTATGATTGATTATTTGATATTGATGATTGATATTATGATTCGTTATTTAATACTTATTATTATATTATTATTCATATTTATTAATATTAGTTTTATTAATATTAATATGAAATATTAATATTAATTATTATTATTGAATATTATTAATATTATATTATTATATATTATGATATTATATTATGATTCGTTATATATATGATTCGATATTATGATTCTATTATATTTGATGATTATATTATTATTATTATTATTATTTATTTTTATATATATTATTAATTTTTATATGTGTTATTTATGTTGTATTATTTTATTATTTTTTATTATTTAATCATTATGATTCGATTTATTATGATTCGTATTATGATGCATTATTATGATTTATTATTATGACTTAATATTATAATATAATTCATGTTTTATAGGTTACTTTATAAAATTTGCATTTTATTTAATTTTAATTAAAAATATTCAATTTAATCCTTAAAATCATAAATCTAAACTCTTATTAACCACATATCACACTCTTCCCTGCCATCTGTGATTTATTGATGAAGTGATTAAAATCATATTTATAATACATTTTGCATAAACGTAACGTGGGAATTTTTTTTTTTTTTTTTTTTTTTTTTTTAATGTTTTTTTTTTAATTTTTTTAAAAATTAACTATAAAAATTATAAATCATTAATAATTACTTTGTTTTACTAAATTTTATAAAAATATCCAACCCCTAATCGATAGAAATCAATAGATCACTGCTAACTCAACCTCAAACACCCACCCCTTCCCTGTCACCTCTGATCTACTGATCAGGTGATTGAAGTATTATTTGAACCTCCATTTTGTATTAAAAGAGTCGCAGATAGTAAAAATAAATTCTTTGTAGTAAGAGGAAAATAAAAAGGACAATTTTAATTTAAAATATGTTATAGCATTTAATTATTTTTTTTTGTGAATAATTATTAATTTAGCACGATATTTTTTATATATTAATTAAATAATAGTGATTCACTATATTTTTTAGATATTATAGAATAGAAAAATATTCTTTCTATCTTTTCTTAGCAATTTCCTTGATGAAATTTAGTGATGAGAGATAGATAATGAGACAATTATGGAGTATATTAATTCGTTGATTGAAGTAGAAGAAATTTGACCTATAGTGAGATAGAAAGACTTCTACCGTAGATAGAGAGAGATATACAGATATCGTTGAAATGAGAGAAGCAATAGATGACGAGAGATAGTGAGAGATATGAGAGAGTAGGACAAGGGGCAATAAAAGCTATATAAGATATATAACAATTAGAGATGATGAGATGATAATTAATAGATTAATATATGATATTATTTATTATTATTTTGAATTATTATTATTAAGATAGATGAAAGAACTAATTGGGTAATTGAGTAATGTGTTGTGTGATTCTTATTTTCTTGGTGAAATATGTATGCTGTGGAGGCAGTTTCGAGATGAGTAAAGAATTTAAGTATTGACATTATTACACTACGTTATTTGGTTTTACATCATTTTCTACTGTTTTTTACGATTAATAAACATTTAACTTTGTTATTAATACAATGTTCTTTATGATTTAAGTATTTGGAGACACACTGTTTAATTCGTTTAGATAAATTATCTTGATTACTAATGATAATAGACCATAAATCTGAGTATAAATTATTATTCAGCTATTGTCACAATTATAATATAATAATTAATTAGATAATTTTATTATGTTCTTCCTAAATGTACTTGATGATGATTACGAGAGATCATTATTATTGAGACTGTATTTAATCTTATATTACGCATGTTTGATTCTCTAGATTTCTTTGATTGACTCCCGACTGAATGTCATTTTATTATTTATTATTTTATTTTTTTTCTTTATTTTTTAAAGAAATATTTTGTAAGTTTTTAATTTATTTGATCAATTATATTATTTAATGAATTAAGTAGATCTATCTAACCAGTTATAATTATTATATTTGAGTAGACAAATAATGAAAATAATGGCTTATGGTATCATATATATATACAGCACGGTCTAGTGAGGGATGTGTTTATTGTGAGATGGATATCAGTGAGTATGTACGATTAATAATATATATATGATTGGAAATGTGTTATTTATTACCTCCCTTATCACATAGTGAATAATTTTGAGTTTATATTCACAAAAGATGTTGATTTAAATATATGATTGGAGATGTAATTTAGATAAAATATTAATACTTTAGCATTAGTAACTTCGTTTGATGCTAAGTTTATATTATTTAATTATTTTAGATGTATAATGTATAATTATTCGAAATTATATAATTATTATGAATTTATTTAATTATGATTATATTTATGTCTCAAATAACTTTAATTAGTTTTTATCCTTAATAATGATTATAATTTATGAAATTTTACTTATTTTAATTAGAATATATTTAAGTTATACTTCTTTATTTTTTTTTTTTTATTTATAGTAAGTGAGCAAATGTGAATGAAATACATTTTACGTACATTAAATATAATGTGTGTATATATGAGTGTGAAAGTATTTCGATGTCTCCGTTTTATTTTTTAAACTTTATCGTAGCATGTTTTATCTAATAAGAATTTCTTATATATTGTGTTAATTATATTATTAAATTTTGTGACACCGAAGGAGTTGGTGATTTGTTATTAAGAAAAGGGAGATATTTGTGTATTATGCCATTGAGTCGTTACTTTTCATATATAGGATTTATTTATTTCGTTATATATTTATAAATTAAATTATTCTAATTATTTAAATATTTAATAATATTAGATAATAGATTATTAAAATGTATTCTTAAATAACTTTATAATATATTTATAATATATATAATGCTAAATATAATTTGTATTAATTTCATTTGCTATAAATTCCGGACTGGGCAGGTTGTTCGTTGTCTCTGAATGTGCAAAATATATCATCTACTTAGCGTCTGTAAAAAGTTGGTTTAGGGACAGTGACATTGTCAAGTATCTCTCTAAGTGATTCAAAAAGATCTAGCAAAACTAGACCTAACATCTTTTTGAACACTTAAAAGGATCTTCTTGAACCAATGCCAGTTCCTAAACAACTTTACAGAAGCTATTGTAGATTTGATAAAGTTTTCACATTCAGAGACCTCTCACGAACAGGCTGCCCAGCCTTCTCAATACAGCTCATGTGCTGTCATAATCCATTAATATCTATTCTAGAATTCTTCCTTGGAGCATGAGACTGATGACTCTGTCCTTTTTGTACATCATTGTACAGTAAAAAAATCAATCACTCCTCAAGAGTAACCAACTTTCATAAGTTTTCAACATCTAAATGAAGATCATACCAATTACCGTCTTTTGTGTATCTTAGTGATTAGTTGTATGGACTTGATGACATATTACTGACATTATTACTATATTACGCTCACAATAATGAAAATTCGATGGGAGTTAGGCACTGTGAAGCAGCTAGGTGTAGCATTTCTTTTTTCAATTTTTAAAATGCAATAATTGAAATAATTTTCAAGATTGTTTATTTCCAATATAAATTTTAACTCTTATTATTACAGATGGTGACTCATTTATTTTAATCTTTTTAACACTGTTATTTCCTTTTATGTTTGCCATACCTCTGTCGCATCTCTAATAAAAGTAAAAATTGGAGGCTTCGACTCCATCACTGCTTATTCTATTATACATTCCTAACTCCACAATCTCGCTCACTTTCAAATTCAAAGACCGTGTTACCGCAAACGGTTTTTGAATCTGTTTGTCTATAAGTTTTTATATACCTGTATTCGCGTGGGATCGCACTCCTATTATAGGATCCACTCCACTAGACTTCTCCGTTCGAGCATGTGCCCACATGGGATAGCAACATAACATTGTCATCTGTCTACGAAAGAATCATATCAACATATATTTATTCTAAGATGGCATCTCTTTGAAATTTTGGAAGCGAACTTGGAGGTTACTATATCTCGCCCATGACTCACCAGTCTCTCTCAATTCTTACAATCTCTTATTCACACAGATAAGATATAAACTCGCCTCTCTAATACAGTATATGAATCTGCACTCAATTATTTTTACTGTTATCAATTCGTGTTTCGTCTATTATCTATCCGCAGAAATTCGTAGAATATCAAGTAGCATCCATGCGATGTGTCCAATATGAGCTTACTAATCTACGCGAAGCGAGAGAGTGTTAATCCGGCCTCAATGTGAGACTTCAATTTTGATATGTATTTTAGCATTACTCACATTGCTGCTCCTCTGGAGAACGGTCTAACAAGTAAGAGTTAAACTAGCTATTTTTTAGGGTTTTTAGTGTGATTTTGATTTCATTTATCATATCATTATATTATATTATTATGTTGTTATTATTAATATATTGCTGTGATTTATAAAATTATTGTTTATTATATTTATTTGATTGATGTACTTTACTGGTCATATTAATTTTTCTAATCTCTAATTTGAAATGAAGATATCACTTGAAAATGAGGAGTATAGATTTAATATACTTCTAGACCTGACGATACACTTGTTGTGTCAAACGTCGCTCCTAAAAATGTTCAAATATGGAAATGAAATAGAATACACAAGTGCTAATATATGTCGAATGACATTTGTTTACAACCTCTCTCTCTCTCTCTCTCTTCCTCTCTCTCTCTCTCTCTCTCTCTCTCTCCTCTCTCTCTCTCCTCGTCTCTTCTCCTTCCCAATATATATATATATAACTATATTATATATTTATATAATAGTAGTATAGTTATAGATAAAGATAGATCATGGAGATATATGAGCATAGGAAGTAATAGTAATAGATATCACATAATGTATATCTGAAGATTGTACAGTTAGACCCGTAGAGACTCTCTAACCAGGTTATAGAGAGCCCGTGCGAAAGATCACATTAACATGAAGTGAGGTAAACTGGTCTCTTAAAGAGAATGGATGAGATATTATGAACTTTGAGAGCGAAAAAAAGAAACGTACCAAATAAATCTAAGAGGAACGAAAAAGAAAGACAAAATACCCGAGAACCAACCAAAGTAAATAAAATCGGAAAAGGAAGGATGTGGTGTGATAGAGGAGAAATAAGATAAAAGAAAAAAATGTGCATTTATATCCGAATATAAAAATACACACATACACTTACATATACACAACATATGCACAGCACATATATGAGTAACTATATATAGTATTAGTATAATAAGTAGAGCAATTATATATATGTATAGGACGCAGAGATATGAGATAAGTATTATAATTAGTAATATATAGTATAGGATAGTAACAAGTATAGGCTGACTAGAGATAGTATAATATATTAGAGTATATATAATATATATATATTGTCACCACCACTCACGCAGAGCAGGTATTCTAAAAGGGGTTGTTAATATTAAATTATCAGTGAAAGCCACTACCATCGACCAGTCAGCCACCATAATAATATTATTAAATTTAGTTTTTTTCCAAATCGATAAGCTCCAGCATACATAATAGATCAGAATATACATAATACGAATAAATTAATATAAATAATTTAATAATAACTTAATAATTATCAAGACTGTACGCAGATTTTACTGATCTAAGGACAGAGACAATGAGGCTGTGTTAGACTTAATAATCATAGATAACAATGTATATGAAAATAATAATAATAATAATTAATTAATTAATAATAATAATAATAATAAATAATAATAATAATAATAATACATAATAATTAGAGGAGAGAATTACGAGACAGAAGAACAGAAACAGGCAAGCCAGTCACAATGAACAGAATAGATAGAACACATCACCGCCCTGTAGTTTAATAATATAATGAAGAGGTGAGCGCGCAAGAAGACGGCCCAACTAACAGCACAACCAATCAAACGATGTGGCAAACAAACTTATAAGTTAGAAATGTTTACTAACAAAAGAAAAGGCAAAAGCATGAGGGGACAGAAAATTTCCGCACAGATAACAGGAACAGATCAAGAGGAACTGTGTTGCCAGAGTATGTGATCAAATAAATCATAAAATTATGATATATAAAGTATTAGAGATATCGCACACATGAGAATAGTATAAGTAATAGATATATATATATATATATATATATAATATATATATATATAGAATGTGCGTATGATTATATATATATAGGATAATTATATCTATTATATAGATACACTTATTTATACACTTCTTAATATATATATATATATATATATAATATATAAAAACTATATATCCCTATACAGTACCTGTTTCATCAACTTTTATACGGCCTCAATCATACTAAGATACAATTAATATATATATATATTATATATATATAATATATAATTAATATATATAAATAATAATATATTTAATATATTATATATATATAATAGTATATAATATAAGTATATATATATATAAAATATATATATATAGATATAGATTTATATTTTATTTATATAGTATATAGATAGTATATATATATAATATATAATAAGTATATAGGGTTAGATACCAACTCAATAATATATCCCTAAATAGTCTTATATATCTATTCTAGCATCTCTAGCTATCTCTCTCCTCTCTCTCTCTCTCTCTCTCTCTCTATAAGTAATATTATTTATGCTATAAAATAGAAATATAATATATATATAGTAGTGATAATATGGTCGAAAGTATATATATATAATAGTATATATATATATATATGTTTAATGCCATTTCCCCCCCAATTGTTGGAGTGCGTCAAGTGTAGATCATCGTCAATTCCACTAAACTGAAAAGACTTAGCAAAGCGCCAATATATATTAATTAACGATATTGAAAACTTGCACCGCACAATGCAGCTGATCTAGTACTAGCGTCGGTAGAGCTCGCCTTACGAATTCTCGAGCAAGATTTAGACTATAACCTCAAAGTTGCAAGCTACTGCGCTCTAGACAACTGAAATAGTAACTATACTACGTACGATATAATAGTACCTAGTATCGTCACTCATAAAATATAATAGATTATATTATATATATACATATTATAATTATATAAGGATTATTAAGTATCCTCAAATGTTATTAAGTATAATATATTTAAATATACTATATACATATATATATTGGAGTTAGTTAGATATGTGTTGATAGTTGTTTACCGTAGCTCCAATAGATGAAATAAGTGTTCATAGTATTTTAGTATTTTTCGCATAAGTGTCGAATTTGACATAAGTGCGCTCCGTTTTAACCTCGTTTCCTAAACTATAAGCGTTTTAAGTACTTGAATAATTAGATGCAACCTTATGAAGATAATTATCGTTTAATTTTGTGTTTGAAACTTTTAGTTATGTTAGAAGTCATAGAGTAGTTTTAGGCTTGTGCCATACGCTAGTTTTAGATATACTAGGTAGAAATTATTCCATTGTCATTTTATTAACTAAGTATTGAGTATTCATTTTTTTAATAGTTTTAAACTAGTTTAAAGCATAACGATTAACCATTTGGTTAAATTTTATTTTAATTTTATACACATTTATAAAGTTTAATTTAGAGTATAGTAATTTTTTTTTGCTCGTAAATTTGTGATGGTGTGAGAGTGCGTGAGTGATTTTAAACTTTCTGAATTTTCTTCATAGTTTTACATTTTTAACTGTAATCAAACGATTTTAGCTTTTTAACATTTTACGTTTAAATTTAGTTTTTTTCGTACGCATAATTTTTCCTCATTTGCACCTTGGAATTTGCTACTTATGTTTGTGTCTGTTGTTTTTGTTTTGTGGTTGTGTGCGCGCGTTATGCAGATCCTTCAGCAGACGCGAGTTTTCTATCGACGTTTTACCAACATCCCTGGCTTACACTCTAACTCTGCAACCCTAATACCACCTCTCTAGGCTCTTAACCCTAACTCGTAGGTGATTATATTGGAGGGGTGGATAAAAATTCATTCTCTAAACTCATTAATATATTCCAACATATAACTGTATTTCATAATTTCGTCTGAAGGGGCGATGGTATTATGTCCTATGTAGAAGCATAAGCACTCCCGTATAACACGTTCTGTCGTTTTCACAATCTCGAAATCTTTCCCAACGTGTAGATATTCTGTGTGCTTAAAACTCTTTTCATTCATTCTAGCTACATATTAATCTTTTTGTTCTGCTACTGTTCTCCTAACAGAACAGAAATTTCACGAATTATTTTGTTAATATGTCTTGACTACTTCTTTCCGCGAGACTGTTATATCTTCTATCCAAATATTTGAGTGCTCCATTAGGATACTCAATGTACAAAAAACACGAATGTTTGGCTGTCTATCACACTTTGTGTAGGGCGGACCCGTAGGCAGAATCATTTCAGCGAATTCTCAACGACCCCCCCGGCCCCCCCCACCACCCACGCCCAATCTCGAGCAACTAATTAAAGAACCCACACACATATGCAGATCGTCCCTAACACAATTCTGTAACAGCGACTTGAGCTTATCTATACTCACCAATCGACAATTTTAAACACACCTTCTCGTGCGCAAATTGAGAAATCTGACCACAACCTTATATTCAACCAATTTCAAGATACTTTCACTCCAACAGCTCCATCCGCTCTATGCGTTTTTATTTTCTGCATTCTACTCTAACTATTAATTGAGAAGACGTGAATGACTCTGAGCACGCTTCGCTTCTGCTGATAATTGGTGCTTGTTCTGCTGGCCGATCCATGTGCTAGAGTATCACGATTAGCGTGATCTGGGTAAAGTGTTATAAATCATCATTGTAACCGTATCACGTGCTTGCCTTAATGTTTCTTCATCTCACGTATATCAGGCTTTCGAGTGTGATGGTGCATATAGCTGTGCTTCATCAAAACAAACTCGCGAAGCCTCCATGGGTCTAAATAACAGTACTAGTAAAACTTTATGCTGCCTATGCCAAATACCATCCTAACAATCTTACATGTAGAATCCGTTCTAATATTGAACAGCAGTTCGGCCTCCGCGTGTATCGTCCCAACTTTTCCGTTCAAAATACCGTGAGAGGCAATAATTAGTTCGCAAGATGTCGATCCCTTGTTTTAAAATGATGCCTCTTCTCCTCTTATCGATCCTTGATGATTGTCTATTGCTAATTTCTTCAACATAGAAAAGGCAATCATCTGTGTGAGCCTATTGTATCTATAACTCAGAACTCACCTGAACGAACTTAACTGTGCGATATCGCTAGTAATTACCTGACTCCTTCTCACTGCTACAAACGCCGACAGATAATAGCCTTATCCTTAGCCACTGTGATTGACCATCAGGTTTGAGATTCCGGTTCCTGCGGTATGGCAGGGCTTCTATGAAATGATAATCTTAAATTAGAAAACTTTAGGAAGCGGGAAAGGCCTCCTAAATATGGTGAGTCTCACTCCTCCCTGGAGTTTTGAGGGAAGTTCCTCCGTTACTGGCGCCCCTTCGCCCTCAAGAACTTGCACAAGTACGTACTTCTCTTATGGGTAATCTCCATAGTGACTAACACTTTCTTGCTCAGTTTCAATGGACAGGCAAGAATATCCAAGCCGAACTCGGTAGAGATAAAAAGGAACCCCGCTCTGGGATAATTCGTATATCTAGTCGCGCCGATAGTAAAGCTCCTCGGCGACTGTTCTATCTCTCTCAGCAAGATGCTTTCTAAGAACCAGCGGCTGGTTCGTTCATAGCACTTTCATTTTCTCAAGATTCATCTTGAGGGAGATCTCGTCGGTACTTCCCGGATCGCCACGAGTACACGAGGTCTTAAGAGCAGCGATGCGAAGACAGATTTAGCTGTGTTGTAGAGAGCATGAGAGAGAGAGACTGAGGGAAGAGGGTGGAATGTAGAGTAGGTGGAGTAGGGGAGAGTAGAGAGGGCAGAGATGATTGGAGAGCTGAGAAGTGAGACATCAGACAGGACAGACAGACAGAACAGTCAGACAGACAGGACAGCGAATACAATAGACTGTGTTTGTTAGGAGAGGAGAGAGAGCGAGACGATGAGAGAGAAGAGAGAGTAAAGAGAGATGAGGAAGATGAGGAGGGGGAGAGAGACGAGATTGAGGGAGAGGTAGACAGCTCGAGAGCAGACGCGAGACAGACTGAAGCAGACGACTGTCTGTGCAGGAGGTGAGAGAGAGTGACTCAATACAGAACAGACAGGGACTCTAGACCAGACAGACAGACGACAGAAAGATGTGTAGAGAGAGTGAAGGAGGAAGAGAACGACACCAGAAGAACAGGTGAAGACGGTAGTGACCTTTTCGATCTCTTTTCATATGTGTATTGTTATGGTTTCCCGGGCTTTAGGGAACTACGAGGAGAGACTTTGCATTGGTGGAAACGGCTTGACATTATTACGCAAAGCTATTTAAAGCAAGGGTATGAACCGTCGCTGCTCTCCAAACTCACACTCTCGTTTCGACTGTCGAAAATCGTAAAATGTTGCTAGTTTTGATGACTTTTTCAATCAGCTCAATATTGGCTGTTGTAGGATGAGGGGCGAGTACTACTTCTTCTTTGATTCTGCTTGTCACATTGTGAGGTAGGGTGTTCCTGTTTGCTATCTTTTTGTATCAAGTTTATCTTTATTTAAATTGCTGCTTTAGGAGTCTCCTACCTGCACATCTAACTCTGATGTCTCGTTCAATAGCAGATGACACCGACCGCTAGTCATTCATCTATGCGATTTCGATCGTAGTGCTGCTCAATCTGTTATACCTCTAGGTCATGTTGTCTCTCGTCATTTAATCTTACCGATTCTAGTACTCGCTGATCTTGGATAGAA
This sequence comes from Trachelipus rathkii, assembly GCA_015478945.1. Taxonomy (NCBI): domain Eukaryota; kingdom Metazoa; phylum Arthropoda; class Malacostraca; order Isopoda; family Trachelipodidae; genus Trachelipus; species Trachelipus rathkii. Next base: position 31,536 of record JABUQX010065561.1, on the reverse strand, counting down.
TTCCGGGTGGGTCATCTCAACCGCAAAAATCAATCTTTAAAAAACGCAATCTTTATACAATATTCTTCAAAGATAACTGGAGTTTTGTCTGGTAGACTGCGGAGGATCTTTTTTTTCCTGCTTATGCGATCAGGATTAATCCAGAACTCTATACAAGGGCCTCAATTGCCCTTGTATGGAAGTACTGCTCTCATATCGTAGGTAAGGGGCTCTTGGTTTTCACCCGGACTTGATTGTCATCATAGACGATCAGAGAATCAAGAAGGCTAGAAGCGGCATAACTCAGAATATCAGACTAATTATCCTAGGACTATCCCGCAGCTGCGAGTGAACCGGTCGTTTCATTGCGGCACCTGCTGGATCTATATAGTACTCTATGCTAAAGTGACACATCTCCTCTCATTGACTGTGTTGTTTTTAAGAATTAGAGGTAACTCGCGGCTAGTTCGCTGTTGTATTTCCTTCTTTCCCGCCACCTCTGTTCTGTGGAGTTCTCTTCCATTCTTCTGTGTTTCCGTCTAATTAATCTCCCTCAGAATTCAGAAGCCTGGCCGGATCTGTTCTTCAGTAGCTGGGCCCCAATTACGTTAGTGCTGGCGGTGAACTTCTGGCAGGCGTACAACAGCCCCTCCTTGAATAGGGCTGGGCCGAGTGGATGTGTAACAACGATTAGAATCAAGTATATAATATATAGTTAGTAGTATAGGTATATAGATAGAATATAGAATATATATAGAAGTATATGTATATGATATATAGTGTATATATTATATATGAAGGGAATATAGTATAATTATAGGAGTAGGAGGTGAAAATGAGAGTACTCAGTAAGATGTAGTAGCACAGGCGCAGATGTATGTTTGAGACGTTATATATATATGATTCTGACTTTGTATCATTCGAATTTCAAACTCTTAAACACTATACCGCATAAATTCCTGGAACGGGATTAAGGCTCGTTTTAAAGAAGATGGAGAATTGAAATAGAGATGAAAAAACTAGATATAGAGAGGCTACTGAAGCATGCATTGAAGCTATTTTTATTATTTAGAGAGTGGAAAACTAAATGTTTTAAAAACTGAATAACATATTTATAATAAAATTATTTGGATCAAAATGTAGAAATTCCAATAAAATGATCAATTAATCAATTAATATTTAAAAACTACATAATTTTTTTATCCATTCTCTGAATAGACATGAGTATATTTCATCTAAGAAATATTTCTGTGAACTGAATCTACTACTTAGTGATATATGGTGGATAAAGAGGGAAGGTTTTTCGCATGCACAGATGACGAAAGAGAGAAGAGAGATGAGGGAATTAAATTGTTATCGACGTTCTCGACAGACTGTACAGATGAGAAGTACGCGTACCTGTGTTTCTCCCAGCCGCAGAGTTGACGATTATTAGACCATAAAGTAACCCATATTAATTTAACATATCAATCAGAAATCACCATCCTGTGTGTTTGTGCCACCCTATCGCATGTTTATAGTGGCGACAGGGCTAGCAACCCGGTCCTTCCTTTTGCTTGAATTACTCTTGTCCAGCAGTTGTATCTTATGCGCCTCATGAACAAGCATCTTCTTGGAGAGCTCTATGAAGGCCAGTTTTGAGGGGGCTTAATACACCTAATGGGGAGAAAATTCTTATTACTTTGGAAGAATATGAGAAAATAGTACTCAGTTAAGAATCTTTTTACTCAGAACTGCGTTCCAAACCTTTGCCTCTGCCTGAGTATTCTTTTTGGAGTTGCAATGAGGGTGGAGAAGGTTGAGAGAGAAGAACAAGAGCGCATGGGAGGGGGAACAGGACCCAGAAGCGACGAACTGAGAGCAAGAGGCTCTCCCAGTGACCAGGTTAGGTATATAGCGGGACGAATTGTTAGTTGCAGGTGAGAGAGGAGAGAAGATAATATATCATATGAGGGAATCAGGGTGAATATGTATTATAGATTAAGGAGGCATGTTAGTAGTATAATATACTATAGTAGATATATAGTTATCCTACGGGAGTAGATATATATTCAGATGAAGGATAATTATTATATAGATATTATATATATAATATATATTAAGATATAAACCAGGGTATGGATGCGTGAGGACGTGATGCGTGAGTTGTCGGTGGAGAGTCAGATGGTAGTCGTCAGGGTCGATGCGTGAGATAGTGCGGTGAGGTGGTTTGAGAGGACTGGGTGGAGATGGAGGACATATCAGATCTCAGGGCGAGACGAGCGCTGACGCCTGCAGGGACAGAACGAGATAGTAATGAAGGACAAGGACAGAGAGAGTGTAGTTAGATGTGGTTGGGTACCGAGATGTCGAAGAAATGGAGGTGTTGAGGGTGAGAGAGATTGATGTGTCTGCAGGTTATATATATAAATATATACTGGAGTTATTGAATTTTGTACGTACAATGACATGAGAAATGCTGTCAAATTGGATGGGAAAATACTTGGGGGAAGGAAAATTATTTTGGAAGGTGAATATTGCAGAGATCGAAGGTCAAGTTCGAGAAGCTAGTCAAGATCTTGCTCAAGAGGAAGATCACGGCCTATGTCTCGAAGATCTTCAAGATCAAGATCAAGTTCAGATTCAAGGTCAAGCTCTTCTCGGTCGAAATCGAAAAGATCAAGATCTCGTTTTGTTAGCACAATATCCAAGAGACCAAGAGGAAGAAGTAAGAAAAAAAGATCTCGCAGTTCATCAAGATCGTCCTCAAGTTCTTCCATAGATTCAAGATCCAATTCGAGGAAGAAATCTCTCTCAAAATCTCGGAGTAAAGGTAGTAAGAGATCAAGGTCGTCTTCTGTTACAAAGAAAATTTCGAGACAAAAATTTAGAGATTCTGAAGAGAAGAAATCTAGATCAAAATACAAGTCAACATCAAGATCTGTGTCACCTCCGAGAAAAGTGCCAACCAGTGTTGATGAGAAGAAAGAAAAATCCCATTTCCGGTCTAGGTCTCCGAAGTCAAATTCTGGAAATAACACAGAAAACCTGAATTTTAAGTCTTCTTCAGAAAAGAGAGAGAGTTTCATTTCTCCACAATCTGTCAAAAATGAAAGATCACTCTCAAGGTCACCCATAAGAGATTCACCTTTCAAAGTAACTACAGAGTCCTCTACTGATTCCCCATCTAGGACAAATCGAAAAATTTCACCTTATGAAGATCGAACATCAGGATCTAAATCTAGGTCAGCCTCCAAAGAATTGACAGCTAATAAGGTTAGAAGAGAAAAAGAGTACATCGTCATTATGTGTATATTATCATAAAGAGGAAGTTAAAGTCAAAATCTCCTCATCTTCTAAATCAAAAAGAAAAAATTAAGGTAATGATCAAGGTCAGGGTCATCACACTCACCTGAGGTCAAAAGGACAAAGAAGTTTGACGTAGGCAAGAAGTCAGTCTTCTGAACTCGAGAGTCTTAATTCCAAAAACAAGAAGAATGGTTCAGAATTTATCTCCCATTCATGGTGGATCCCCTTCACCAAATACCACTAAAAACTCCTTCCCATAAGTGGTCGTACAGCCCAAATCTCTGTTGCATGACTATTCTCTACCACCAGGATTTGTTGCCCCTCCTCGCCGAGACCCAGGTCTCAATCTTTCCTCTCCATCTGAATCCACCTCTAACATTACCCCTAACCACATAGAGACAATTGTCTCAAAAAAGACCATCCTCATAATACAGGTACGGCAGCCAATCCTGACTGGTTTGAGTGGGGTTAGAAGGAGGTATGGGCGGTGCAAGGGGGAGAGGGTTGGTCTCATCGGCTTCTCTAGATGTGGAAGTTTAGTTACAAAAGAGCTGTGGACCCATGAGCATCGTGAGTTCTCCATCAAGACGTTTTTCAGAAATAACGATTCCGTGAAAAGGACACAGAGTCAATTTCGTTTACATTTTAATGTTACTCCTCGTGGCCCCAAATCCATCCTGGTGTAAGACCCAACTTTTTGGTGGTTCCGAAATTTGGGCCAATAGCTTGAGAAAGGATCAAGGGAACAAGTGAATGGTGTCTGTAGTGGTCTCCCATACGGCCGGATACACCAGTCAAACATCGATCTTAACTAATTTTTCGTTGGAGAGTTTAGCTGGTGATGCGATCACTTGCTCATTCGTCATTTCAGCTCTAAGGAAAATGTCCGATAGGACTGTTCGACTGATTCTTCTTATAACAACATAGCATGGTCACCTTCCTTCAATTTTGAAGAACTTGATGTCAAACTTAATAAAGCAATATGTTTTACAGGTTTGCTACCAAATCATATTTTTTTCATGCGCACACTTCGACTATTAAACATTGACACTTCTTTCAACCGCGTCGGTAATATAAATCTCCGTAACTCTAGTAGAAAACTGTACAGTGGATAGGCACCTGGATGTATTTACTCATTGATATAAATCTGTCAACTCGATCCCATGGTCCAATCTTTTCAAAATAGAACTTCAAGTTCGAGAACGAATTCATTTTCCCCAACGTCCTTACTTGTCTGCTCGTTCATTGTTGCCGTCCGATTATTTATGTTGTTACTAAGGTCGACTTATGCTGATTTATGTTAATCATCTTGACCTACTCCTGTGTAGTTATATTGAATAGACTTCGAGAGCCTTCGTGCCATCGCCCCTCATGACAGTATCTGTTCAGTCTAAGTCTAAGTTAGTATTATGTGTAATTCAACATCCTTTTTCCCTTGAATTCCTAGTAACACACAGAAAGTGCTCCACTACATATGGAATCGTTTAAACTGCCACAACATACTTCCTGCTTGAGATTAATTATATATCCCAATCATTTGACTTCTATCTCTATTGAATGTCATGAAAATATCTGTCCACTAATTGGATATCCTCACTAGGCACCCAGAATGACGAATTAATCGATTACCAATAGAGACGGGAATAGTCTGGTGTACTTAACCGCCGGAATGGTTAGAATGTCTGTAGTCTTCCGACTTTTCTATACAATGCGCGGGTGGAGAAGTGTGCGTCCTTTTTATCATGCCAGGCAACTATTCCACTTGCTAAACCCTGCCAGTGTATCCATTTGCATGGATAATTGTTGTCACCTGTTGGGAGTGGTATGATTTTCTACTTAAGCGTCTCGCCGAGATGCAAACTATGTTGTCAAAACAATACATTTAGTATAAGTATTCACTAGGGCCATTAGTCCTTTTTTATTCAAACTTATTCCCAAAGCGCATTTACACCCTGTTTCCTTACAGGATTTTGAAATTATTGAACCAATGCTCGGGAACTCATTCCCTCTTTGTTTTTACCGCCATTTGGGTTGCCCCTCTTAGTGATATCATTCTATCTTCATCCATTCTCTGGTTAGTGAACAGCTATCTCTAGTACTTTCGGTATCATCGTTTTTTAGGTGATTTGTTATTTAATGGATATTGACCACTCGCAACACCCACTTGTCTCTTTTGTCTAAATTACTCTTCGTAAACTCTGGTTAGTGACCAACTCAAACTCATGTCTTTCTTGAATGACGAGGGTAAGTAGTACGAGTTAAGAAAACTCATCTCAATCATGAAAGAAAACGCATAGCCACATAGTGGGACTGCTCGAGCGTTGTGGTAGCCAATCGAGACGTGTGTAAATCCTGAACACTATTTTAAAGCATCAATCTGTGGACCCTCTATGAAGAGTGTTGTCACAGACACATACCCTTCTTACAACACCCTCATTTTCTCTATCATGTCAACCTTTCTGTAACTCGGGCCTCTTGTCCAAAACTCACATTTCCTTCCTGGTGCAAACATTCCGTTTACTTGACTCAATCCCAAATCTTTTGTTCATATGCTTCCAGCCAGATTTATTCCCCAAAACAACTCACACTAGACATCCTGGCTTAACCAAAAGCGCCGCACTTATCATTGCATCCTTTCACATTGGTACAAAACCATAACTCAACATTACTCATTTACTCGTGCACAGTGTTTTGACCCCTTTTCACACCACACCAGACCTCGAATACTTCATCGATCAGTGGTGGTTAAGACGAACAGATTCTGTCCACACCCGCACAGAACAGACAACGATTCCTCGCCCTAGAGTAGTTCCATCTGGATACACGATAACTTTAGGTATCGTAATTACTTGAAGACTGTATTCCAGACCATAGTCTCACTACTTACAATAAACAATTGTAACAACATACCCTCATTGCAAAACCCTTACACACTCAAGACTTAGTCATTTACATTCACCAACGGGATTTAATGTTCACCGAATGCAACCTTCCTGCCCATTGACAACTTCCTAAAAATACACTCGGTTAATCTCGCAGTCCCTTCTCATCCAACACATACCATAAATATTTAAACTCGAAGACACTGTTCCAGCGTAAATGACGTCACATCTAACATAACGAGACACTAGATGCTATCCTCACGCTATCAGAGCAACATGTAGAGATAGTAGAGAATATATAGATAGAGTAATAAGAGATATAGTAGAGAGAGATATAGAGAGATGCTGTGATTGAAAAGTTATATGAGCACGTAACAAGTAAACAGTAACAGTATATAGAAATATTATATTATAATATAATACCTTTTTTTATATAGTGTATATATATATCATATATATGAGTAGTGTAAAGGTAATACGTGATAGTAGAAGAAAGAATATAGATATATAAGAAATTCAGTAATTACACGTAGTCGATCATGAAGCTGAACTAGAATGAAGACACAGATACTGATATGTTTGTAGAAAATAAACTCGATCTAAACCTTTTTGTTAGCTACGGGAATTTAGGAATTTTGACCTAATATTATATGAATAAAAAATGAGTCCTGCAGAATTTTAAATTCAAAATAAACTGAAACATAATATTAAGCAAAAGAAACAGAATATCAGCAGAATATACATAGTATTAAAAATCTGTTTTTCATAAAAAATGAATTGTTTTTTGAGATTTTGCTGGTAAGGTAGTAATATATGATATATAGGTAAGTAGAATATTTATGAGAGCTACTAGGAACAAGTGAATAATAATATAAGACAGGTATACAGAGACAAGATACAGAAGACCCTGATGTGTCACAGAATTGTGTAGTAGACAATCTTCGGCATAAATATGTTTATAGAATGATAGAGTAAGATATTTTATCCAGACTACAAGGACAGATATCACAGACTAAGACAAATAGACATGACCCTAAAATGTTTTTATAGATGTATATATTGTTTTAGAGAGGAGATAGAAATAAGAGAGAGAGATAACCATTAGTTTTAACCAATAAATGAAAATAATAGATAATATATTATAGACATAGAGAGATGGGAGCGGTTAATAAAGATCATGAAACAGTATCTGTATAAAGCTGTGGGAAAGAGTGAGAGAATAGATATAGTTATGATGAGAGAGAGAAAGAATATATATATTAATATAATATATATATATAATATAGGATAGTGTAATTATATGAGAGTTATACGTGAGAGTAAATATATGAATAACTATATAGTATATTTTATATAAATCCTCCTAAAAAAAGTAGTCATAAAGTTTCAAAGATCAAAATTAATAAGTATTTAACAACGGTTACTAACTATACTAGTATAGTATGACCCATATATAGTGAAATAGAGACCCTATAGAAGTATATATATATTATATATAGGTATAATAGTATAGGGTAGAAGATATATATATATATAGATATATATATAATTATATATATTAAATTAGTTATATAGAATGGGTGGAGTTAATGGTTGGAGACTCGAGGAGAGGAACATACAGAAGACCATGACCAGTACCGCATGGCTAGGGATGGCATGAAGACAGGACAAGATGAGGAAGTATCAGACTAGATTAGTAGATGCTTGGTCTCTGTGTTTGGTAGCAGATTAGAGAGAGTGCAGAACGATAACCACCGTAAAGTAATAAAGGAAGTAGATAAGAAGACTAACGCAGCTCAAATAAAAAAATCAGAGAAGATGATTGAGTATGAAATGAATAATTTGATGAATTAGAGAGAGGCTAATAAGATAAAAAGGTATGATAAAAGAGATGTAGAAAAAAGAAACCAGTGTCGAAGAAGGGGAAAGATGGTGTGGTATTGTGCTATGGTAATGGGCGTGGTAAAAAAGAAGGTGGCAGTTGGAAGGTCATTGGAGGATAAAAATTTGCGGGAGTGCGATTTGGAGAGGAGATATATATATTAAGAGAGAGAGAGAAAGAGAGAGAGAGGAATAGTATAGTAGAAGATGGAGATGTATGAAGAGAGGATAGATAAAGAGAGGAAGAGATGAAGAGATAGAGGTATTAGTAGTATGATAAGAACAAGGGTGGGAGGCAAAACGCGGCGTTGTGACGGAGCCAAACGCAGGAAGGGCTGGAGGAAGAGAGCAAGAGCGATATAAAGACAGTGATGTGAAGAAATGAGAGCTGAGAGGTGGGGATGAGGACCCGCTGAGTGAAGCACCCGGGCACAAGGCAGAGCGGAGATAAGAGCAGGAAGGGGAACCCGGGCAACCTGGGGGTGAGGACACTGGCCATGTGCAGAAGGACGTGCGAGAAGAAGAAGGAAATGGAGGATTGGTCGAACCTGGTGGATCGGAGGTGTGCGGTGACGATACAGTGCTGGAGACGTGCGCGAGAGGAGAGGAAGAGGAAGAGAGAGTGAAGATGGAGGAAGAGGAACGGAACAAATAGATGGATGAGGGTGGAAATAACGGTGATGTGGTGTGGACGCGAGGGGGTGATATGAAAAGCTAACAAAGTGAATAGGGTAGCTGTGTGTAGTGGAAAGCATGGGTAGTGGAGCGACAAACATTGTACTATGGTGAAGTGTATTTTTTTTATGGTGTGTGCATATAGGTGTGGACTTGACTCTAATCCTATTTGTGACTCGTGATGGTACAGTGTGTGTGTCGGTACAGTGTATCTCTCGCTTATTATTATTTTAATTATCTCGTGCCATTCTGGGGTTCTCGTAATGACATGCGTGTCCAATACATGCTCTCCATTCATATCGTTGAGTGTTTGTGTGTGCAATGTTCGTATTTTATTGGGATGTACTCAAACTCGCAAATGTGGATATAATATTGTAGCCGTTTCTGTGTTATCTCTCTCTGTAGTGGCCTGCGTGGTGGTGTGATGAAATCTCTTGATTGATTTTTAAGATCCGAACTCATATAATTCTTTACGTCTGTTCATACATGTACCGTCTCTCAATAGAAAAGAATTCTTCTGAGGACAGCGTGAGTAGCGGAAGTGATGTCCCGATGTTCGTGGTGAAGTAAACGTGTGCTCCATTTCGCTAACTCTAGCGTGCCCACTCCTCGCTGTCTCTTTTCATTATTATATGCATCATTTTCCTCTCAGTTGTTATGACTCTCAGTGTTCGGTCTAGAGGCTCGCCTATTATTGTTATTACGGGTGTTCTGGAATTTCGTATTTTTTTTTTTATTAAATTGTTGTGAAGATGTGAGTGTATCTTCTGAGTTGAGAGCCATGGCATTGAGGAGTGGTGTGGGGTGTAATATAATAAATGATATTATATACAGGTGCCTGTAGTGCTGTGAGTCGCTCAATTTAAAACTTATTAGGCCCCTTAACTCTAAAAAAGATGGTTTTGATTATTATTTTATTATTGTGTTTGTTATTACTTTAATAATTATAATTAATTATTATTAGTGTGTGTCTGTTTCCAGGAGCGTGTCATGTGGAATTCAGGTGTACATGTGATTATTATTTAGTGTGCATAATTGACGCAATTAATGTCTCCTCAGCCATTAACTCTCTCTCGATTTTTTGTGTGTAATGTAGGATACTAATATATTTGTCTCCCAGTGCATGTATTATTAAATTATGTCTCTCCAAGATGATGTTTACCTCCAGAGTGTACGGGTTAAATTATTTGTTCAATATTAATGAACTGCGGTATTATTATTATCTGGGATTACAGGAATCTCATTATTATTCTAGTCGTGATTATTGCCTGCGAGCCAATGTATTTTCCTATTTTCAGTAAATGATATATGTATAACTTTATATTTATTTAGGTAAACCCTTCAGTTCATTATCTTTTTGTTTGCTTTTGCTGCATGTTGTAAAATGACATTTTTTATTTATTTTATTTTAATTTTTTTTATTTTTGTTGAAAGAATAGTATCATTGTAAATTTATCCCCTCGTGTTATGTTTATCTTCCTAGTGTGATGGACCTCAGAAATACACTGCCGTGGTTAAATAGAATGCACATCTCTGGTTGTGTTTTGCAATAAGTATTTTTGGCCCAAGTCCTTTAAACTTTTTCTTAGTGTGTAATTAGTTGTTTGTATGTGCATTGGAATGTTTTGCCTCTTGCACAGTCTCCGAACCACAGATGACTTGATTTGTAACTTCTTCTTTTTTTTATATACAGAGTGTTACTTATGATATAATAGAGTTTTTAAATGTGTTGTCGTTGATTCGACTCTTCTCTTTTCAAGCACCTTGCAAATTCTTTTAATTTCTTAATAAACGCAATTATGAGCTCTTCTGTATTTTACTTTCGGCTGCCACTCAATTGTGCCTATCCGGATGGTAATCGATAGATTATTAATATGGTTCATCTATTATTCTCTGATATAATGCTCGCTGTATGTATATAAGGCTGTGATGTGCAAACATTTGTGTTTGTTGGGATTGTAATTGTATTTTATATGGATGAGAATACGCTGTTTCCCTCTCTGTAATTGTAGGGTGGTTATCATTAGTTTGTTGCGCACTGTCTCAGTGTATTCAATGACTATTTTTTCCGTTTTCGCCGCAAAATTAATCGTAAATCATAACTATTAATTATATCTATTTTCTCTCGTTTATATAACCGGTATAAATGTGTAGTAATTTGTTAGTTTACTTACTCCATGAGTGAATTTCTCTGATATTTGCCATATCAGTAATCTCATGTTACTTGGATTTTTTTATATCTGCCATCAAATCTGGAAAATCTCAAGGGTTATATATATGTGTATTTATTTTGATCTACTACGTTTGTTATTCGAAGGACGATTAAGCTACACACATGTTACGCACGCACAAACATCTATAAAACTCTTTGATTAATTATTTAATGTTATTATACTCTTAAATTCCGTCTCTTGGTTATTGGGTTTAATTCCTTTACATGGCGAATGCCACTTCTATCTCAACAACTATATTAACTTTTGTTAGTGTCCCTTATTACATAATTCTAACTAAATCTTTTGGAGAAGCGTATACAGGACGCTTCACTATGTCTAACATAGTGTCAATACTTTTTAACAATATAGACTCCTCTATTCGTGCTGCTTCTATGACAATAGACCTCTCTCGTTTAATCTACATGAAGTTTTTAAATGTGTGTATTTCGCTCGAGATGTTTTTTATGAATCACCCTCAATTATATTATATATATATATTATATATATATATATATAATATATAATATATATATATAATATATATTATATATATATAGATATTTTACTATTATTACTTATTATATTTTACTTATTACTCATTTAATATCCTATAATTCCTTATGAAAATCCACATGAACATTGTGGCTGGAAGAAGGAAATGTAACTACTATCTCAATACAACCATATCTAATCGTTATGAATGATTGTGATTCAAGCTCCACACAGAAGCAGAAGTTAAAAATGTTCCTGCTCCTTATACATTGTATCTGATTTTATTATGTTGAATATCACTTTTTAAAGAATTTTTAATTGTGCCTAATGACTGAAAATGCATAAACGGTTATAACGTTGATCGTTTATATAAGAATTTGTAAGAAAATACGTTTGAGAGTCTAGTTTAGAAAGTTTATAATTTATTTTCATACCTTTTTACTATTCACAAAACTAATGAGCGTATAATTTAAAAAAAATCTATTAATAAAACAATTTTAAATTTACCCCTTATGCTTGATTTTTATAAAGAAGAATGGTTATGGTAAACTTAAATAAAAACTTAATCCAAAATTTTTTTACAGATTTATTTTTTAGTTTATATTCAATAATATAAATAAATTAATTTATTAAATAAATTTAAAGTTACCTTTAATTTTTGTTTTTTATAACCAAAAAAGAAATGTAATATTTAATGGCAAACTTCACTAAAATTTGAATTCAAAAACAATTTCAGTAAATTTTACTGTGAATTTATTTTTTATAAAGTTATAAATTTCTAAATGATAAAAATTTGGGGGGAAAAAAAACACGAATGAGTAAAAATGTACTTAAAATAATTTATAATATATTCATTTCTTTGTATATAATTCATCTTTTTTATATTCATATATCCTTTTGTTTATCAACTATTTTTAATATGAGGTTTCCAATATAATTTATTGATGTTGAGGTGAAGAATGTTAATGTAATCAGAGGCGAGATGTGTGTTTAAAGCTCTCAAAGAAAAGATATAACTATTACGTTATGTTTGAGTAGAGATAGATATAATAATTGAAGAGAGAGAGAGAGAAGAGAGTATTGTATGAAGAAGAGAGAGAGAGAGATGAGAAAGAGATGAGAGATAGAGAGAAGAGGAAGAGAGAGAGAATAGAGAGAGAGAGAGAGAGAAGAGAGAGAGAGAGAGAATGTGCAAAAGTGGCGTTTATAAATAGTTGAAGTTCACAATGTTGAAACTAACCGACAGAGAAACCTTATCCAGATCAACCAGAATTTAGAGGGAAATTGAATACGAGAGGCAAAAGGAAATGCAAATAAGGGAACACATTTGGAGTGAGTGGAAGAATGAAGAGTTGAATTATTGGAATAAGCAAATAAACAGAGGTAGAAGATGAGCCTAGGTGGTTATTAATAAAAAGTAGGAACAGAGTACAATAAGAAGAAAACAGGATCCTGAGAAATATCACAATTGATATAGATGGAATAAAAAAGGTCGTTCATCAACAACTGCAAAATGGAACGATTAGAGACGAAACTAGATATGAGCGAGCAAATTGAAGGAGGGAATCCAAATGAAGGAACCCAAGAAATTAAGTACCCACCTCATACACTAGCAAACACATTTCATATATCAAGCACAACTACACAAAATCTAAGGACAGGGAACCATCGTTTAGAAAAATAGATAAGTATATAACCAGTTAACTTAGAGCTTCGAAAGTTATACTAATAATCGTTGAGTTATATAAGACACCCGAAATGATCCTGGAAATGAGGATTATGTATAGATTCTAAGATCTTACATATAACTAAGGACCAAACAGTTACAGTTATTGGGCTCAGAGCGGCTACCTTACTTTTGATATGATTGAACATTCGAGCCCTTCCAGGACTGAAAATGATATTAGTGTTAATGCATTGAAAGTAAATTTGAACAAGTACTACAGGTTGAACTAATTCATAAGCCCAATCACTCAAAACAAGAGGTGGAAAATCAACCAAGCCAATTGCCATCAAATGATTCAAAAATGTTGGCTTCCCATGCACTCAATCATATTGTATTCAGAATTAAAATAGGGCACCTCACCTAAGAGGAGAAAGAGTAGGAGAAAAGAGGCCAGAATCATTCTAGGTGGAATTATTAAAATAAATGTAAACCAAAGAGATTAAAGCAGGAATATTAGGGCAGGTCCATCAGAATGAATAAGAAGAGTACAGAGTTTTCCCAAGAAGTCAAAAATATTTGTCATTAAGAGATTCAAGAACGTCAGCGCAATTAGACTTTGTAAAACCACGCTTAGCTAGTATATCTGAATTGAAAGAAAATTAGCAAGAATGAAATGCGTTATAAGTGAATTAAAGTTTTTTTTCATTCTCGATACGAATTATCTCAAACGAAATGGAACGGGAACAATTACAATCAAACCCCGATAATGAGGAGGGAAAGATTTGGTAATGAACCTGCTCATTCCATCATGAATAACACTCTCCACATATTTAGAATAATGAGACGCTCATGTCTGTCTAAGTATGGTGTTATTTAGAAGATAATTTTCATAGAAGCTAGGCGAATCCCCCATTAGATCGAATGAAATAATACAATATATATATGATATATATATATATA